>OX424573.1:56759086-57028437 GCA_949152435.1 Gastracanthus pulcherrimus
GTTACTGGTCCGACCCGCACTGATTTTTATATATTGGTGTCACACCACCACGGTTTTAATTTTATATGTGCCCCGAGCACATGGCGGCGAAGTACAGTAATGTTATAATTCGCTTGCAAGTGCCGAGGGAAGCTCGGCAATTACAGCCCACTCACCGTGGTTAATCAGGCGCGTCCGCTGTGTTCGTCCTATCAGGTCGCAGGTCGCCAAAAAGACTCTCCAAAAACTATCGCTCGCCGGTCCTTTTTTTCTTTATAGGTTTCTCCACGCGGTCTCCCTTCTCTGACGGCAATCCCAAAGTTTCGACTCTCTCTCTTGAAGGCCGGGCAGTCAATGCTCAAAACCGGAGAGGGCGGAAATCTCTTCCAAAATTTTGGCTTTTCTTCTCGCGCAACTTCAGCTCAAACTCCTGTTGCTTCCGCCCTTTCCTTTACGGTGATTGGCCTTGATTTTCCCTAGATGCAAAAATCAAGGCCAAGTCCGCGGTGATTTGAGTCGCTACTCCTCATTGGCTCGCCTCGCTAATACCGCCCTGCTTACGCAGCGCGGGCAATTATGAATTGCTAGATATACACGCGCGGGCAACCCGGCGTGTATATCTATATCGGGCGCTTACGGTTATATCGCCGCCGGACCAACACAGTTGGCAGCGGCGACGTGCGCGCGTCGGCCTACGCTAGGAGCCGAGTCGGTATCTCTCTCTCTCTCTTTCTCTTGGCTACAGCCGAGATGGTGTGCCTCGAGGAAGCCGCCGCTGCCGCTGTGAATCCTCTCTCCTCCCGCGTCTGCGTGCATCGGGAGAGAGGGCGGCCGCGCGCGCGTGTGTGTATGTGTGTGCGCGGGCAGCGGCTCATCATCCTCGAGAGGCGAGGAAGAAAGAGCAATCGAGAGAGAGAGAGTCGCGCGTACAGTGTGCAGTGATGTTGGTGCTGTGCCTGTGTGTGTATACTCGTCGCCGTTGCTCGCTCCAAGCAGTCGTCGCTGCGGCGATCAGCTGGTGCCGCTGGTATGGGTGTGTGCGTGTGTGTGCCGGTCTGTGGCCCTCCTCGGTCGCGACTCCTTATCCTCATTCCCTCAACAAATAATAACAATACCCCATTAATAACAATACTAATTAAATTTGAGAAATGCTCGGCTCTGGTGACGGGCGACTGGGTCGCGATTGACTGCCCGTATTTAATATTATTGGGACGTGAAATACACGTCACAAACTCTCCCCCCCTAAACGGGACACACCGCCAGGAGTGGACTGGTTATTCCAATAATCAACGAGACTCTAATTGGGCCATTGTATCCCATCAACGCGATTCCCGAACAACCCTCGGCACCAGAGCTTTTGCAAAAAAAACAATATATATATACATCTATACACTTAAACTAATCAAGCTGAAAACAACAAAAAAATGTATTAAAACCTCCACCTTACTACTCCCAATCCGACCACAGAGCAACCGCGCTCATAGATCGCGCGACCCTAGGGGAAATCATAAAAATAAAAAAAATTCCAAATAAATAAATAAATAACAAGCCTTTTAACAACTTACTGGGCATGGGTATGCCTCCGTCACTCCAGGTTTCGGTCGCTAGTAGTTCTCAGGTTATGCCCTTTTTGGTCGCCGATGCGTAGGGTCTCGGATGGTCGCTATTATCATGATGGTCGCTAGATCGTCAGGTTGCCTCCTTCTTATGGGTCGCTTCTATGGCTCTTCTCGAGGCGGTGGGCCTCCAAGGTGGCTCGTAGCAGGGCAGCTCGATCGTGTGGCGGAAGGTCCGAAAGGCTCTCCGCCAGCCGCTGGATCCTCCCCATGATATCCTCTTGCGGGGCGGCAGCCCTAGAGTGGTCGCTTGGTGGGTCTGGTGGTGGGTGCAGTACATGACGCGGGGCTGGCGTCGGTCTCTCTGGGTTCCTCTGACTCCGCTCCGGCGGGGATACCGTCGCTGAGGGCAACGTATACGGTTGCGAGACCCCCGCGCCGGAGCCGGTTCCCCGGCTGTCGACGACGCCGTACCCGTCCCCGGCGGAGGATCGCGAGGTTCGTCTCGTAGGCTCATGCCCAGCGGGGCCGATCCCCCCTCATACTTCCACCGGACCCAGTCCCGGTGAGGCTCACTGCATCTGGGGCAGCTCGTCACTTTTACGCCCCGCCTGCCGCAGTTTCGACACCAAGTATTTTGGCGGGGCCTCGGACACCTCGACGATATATGCCCCTACTGCCAACAATTGTTGCAAGCCCCCTCAGGAGGGTCAAGCGTCGGGTCAGAGGGTATGGGGATTAGTCCGTGGCTAAACATAATGCCCGTGAGCTTCACCCGGCGGGTCTCCACCGGCTCGACGGACACCGGCCGCCGACTGCTGAGAAGCGCCGGTCCCGGGGGTGGTGACTGCGCGCGCATGGCTGCCACCCTCTCCGCCACCGGCGACTCGTAATCATCTAACTGGAGCTGCCGGCGCGGGTTATACCGATGCTTCCGAGCTGAGATAGGGGGAGGGTAGGGGACTTCCCTCAACCCGGCAACCTCTCCACTCACGGTCAATTCCTCGTCCAGGTCCCAGGCCAATGGGGTCCTTGACGGCCCTGTTTCCAGGGGAATCAATGGAGGAGTCGGGTGCGTCGGGGGTATGTCGGGTTCCGGACAAGGTTCCCTTGATTCCTCCCCTTCTGGAATCTCCCGTTGACTAGCGGCACTATGATGTTCTTCTGAAGGCGGTTCCTCCGGTTGCTCCACCTCTTGGGCCAGACGACGAGATATCGCTCCCGTAGCCCGAGCAGCCATCAGGCGCGCTGCCAAACTCCCCACGGGTGGAGGAGGGTGTTCAACCTCCACTTGCTGAGGGACGGGTTGGAGTCGGCGGTTCCTCATCCGCTCCCGGATGGCTTTCTCTTCCTCCTGCTCATCCGCCCAGGTGACTCGTCTCGGGTCGCTCGGGGCGATCGACGCCATCTGGTCTCTTGATGGTTCCGCTCCGGTGGGGTCGCTACGAACGACATAGCCCGTGGCTCGGAGTGAGGGGCGACCCCGTGGCCCGCCATTCCTTTCCCAGCTTGCGGGGTATCGCCGTGTCCCGATGGAGCGTGGGTTCCAGCCTCAATGTCCGCGGGGCCCATGGGTTCCACTCCAGCAGGATAGGATGGGGGCAACTCCCGTGGGAACTCCTGGGTTTGGGTCGTAGCCATCAGGGCGTTGAAGGCACGATTAGTCTCCTGCTGCTCCCACTCCTGCTGCACCGCGGTTTCCCATTCGGGGGCGGTCATGGGGCTATCTCCAATCGTAGGTGGAGGGCTACGAAGGGTCGCCATAGCTTCCACTTGCTGTACCCGATCGTCATTCAGGATACGGCAGCTAACGGGGTATTCAAACTCGGGATAAGGGTGGTGATCTCCTCGGCTCGTTCGGCCTCTGCGTACTCCCCTAGCTCTGAACATTATGATCGGTGGTTCTCTTCCTAAATCTGTGAACATAACGACAAAAAAAAAATATAACAACTTCGAGGTCGCTTGTAAAGAGGAGGTCGCTACTACGGGGCTCTCCCCCTTGGGGGAATATATCTTTTCAATTCGCTCACGTGCACCTCGGGTATTCTTTTATCCTCACCCATATTTAGCACGTATACCAGCGGAGACTTAACTTCTTTGATGGCAAACGGGCCGTCAAACCGGCCAGCTAACTTAGCCGAAAAACGCTTGTCTTTGTTTGACAAGTGGTGGTTTGCCCTCATTACTAAGTCTCCTACCTGGAATGTCGCCTCCCTCCTGCCACGATTGTAGTATTTGGCTTGTCGCTCCTTTGCCGAATCGATATGCCTGATTACTAGGTCGCGTAGGGCATCCAGTCTTCTTACTCTCTCTAACCAATCTTCAGGGTCGCTACTAATAATTGGTCGCTTTGGCTCTACTTCTCTTCGTAAACTCTTCACCGGCCTTGGGTGTCGTCCATAATTCAAGAAGGCTGGTGATACCTTGGTGGTCGCTTGCATGGCAGTGTTGACTGCATGCCTAAACTCATGAAGATGGGCATCCCAATTCCGATGGTTTTGTTTTACGAAGGTCGCTATCATGGTCTTTAGGGTTCGATTGCTTCTCTCCACTGGATTGGCTTGCGGATGGTACGGTGGCGTGGTCACATGGGTCACTCCATACTCCTTCAGCGTGGCGGTCAGGTGCTTATTGATGAACTCTTTCCCGTTATCTGTGAGTTCGTAGTTCGGCGTCTCCCACCGAAACAAGATGAGCTCTTCTAGGGCGCGAGCCACCGACTTGCCATCCGCCTTCCTCAGCGGCTTCAGCTCGATCCACCGCGTGAAGAGATCTTGGAATACCACCAAGTATTTGAATTGGCTCTTACTTGGTGGAAATTCCATAAGATCTGCTGCCACTACGGCCCATGGTCGCTCTACAATTCTTTTTCCTAGTAGCCCTAGGGGTCCCGTCTGAGAGGACTTGTGCTTCTGGCATTCGAGACAAGCCTGGACGAAGTGGCGCACGTCATAGTACATGCCTTGCCAGTAGTACTCGCGGGCCACTCGGTCATAGGTCTTCTCAAGTCCCAGGTGTCCCGCGGAGGTGATGGAGTGGCTCTCCGTCATCACTCTCTCACGGTACTCTACTGGGACGACCAGTCTCCATCCTTCTTCTCGAGATGTCACTGGGTCTAATAGGGGGTCGCTACGAAATTTGTACAACATGCCATCTTCAATTCGCCAGTCTGGGAATCGGTGTGGGTGTCTTTGTACTTCTTCCATCCTCGTTACGTATCGCTCGTCCTGTATCTCTTCAAATCCAGCTATTTCCCCTCCATCTTCATACATCCTGGACAACGCATCAGGCACTTTCAGCAGAGTGCCCTTCCGATGGATTACTTCGAAGTCCCACTGCTGCATTTCAAGTGCCCAACGGGCTAGTCGTCCAGTAGGGTCCTTTAGATTACGAAGCCATTGGAGGGCGCTATGGTCGGTGATGGCCTTGAATTCGTACCCTTCAAGGTATGGTCGCAGCTTCTTAATGGCCCATAATAACGCCAAGCATTCTCTTTCGGACGTGGTATAATTTCGTTCAGCCGCCGTGAGTACTCTACTCACATATACGATGGGGTGCTCTCCATCATCCCCTTCCTGTGTCAAACCGCCCCAATCGCCACTCCGCTTGCATCACTCTGGACTGTGAAGGTTTTGCCAAAATCTGGTCTTGCCAGGACCGGAGCTATCGTTAGCGCCTTATTTAGACCTTCAAAGGCCTCTTGTTGGTCGCTATCCCATTTCCACTCTTGCCCCTTTCTTAGTAACTTCACTAACGGAATTTTCATCTCTGAGTCGTTCTCAATGAATCGCGAGTACCATCCTACCATACCCAGAAATCGTCTCAGCTGCTTAACGGTCTTCGGTGCTGGATATTCTGTCACTGGCGATACCTTTTCTGGATCTGGTCGCAATCCATCTTTATCAAGCAAGAAGCCTAAGTACGTCACTCTTGAGCAGCAGAATTCGCACTTTTTCCGATTTACTACCAATCCTGCTTCGACCAGCTTCTTGAGAACCAGCTCCAACCATTGGAGATGTTCCTCAAAGGTCTCGGTCGCTATAATTATGTCGTCCAAGTATCCAAACACATATGGTTCATACTGGACGCCAAACAAAGCATCGATCAGGCGTTGGAAGGTCATGGGCGCATTCGTTAGTCCGAAGGGCATTTTTACAAATTGCCAAAGCCCTGACCCCGGCACTGCAAATGCTGTAAATTTCTTGCTGCTTTACTCCATCGGTACTTGAAAATAGGCTTGCTTGAGGTCAATTTTGGTCAAATATTTGGCTTTACGCAATTTGTCCAATATGGAATCCATGCTCCTGATAGGATATGCATCCTTCCGGGTCACTTTGTTGAGGTCGCGATAATCTATACAAAATCTATAGCTCCCGTCTGGCTTTTTGATGATTACCGGGGCGCTACTCCATTCACTTGCCGATCGCTCTATTACTCCACTCCTAAACATCTTCTCTATCTCTTCGTGTACTACTTGCAGAAGTTTGGGTGACATTCTCCTTGGCCGATGTTTGATGGCGGCTGCGGAGAGTACATCTATGTGATGTTCGGTCAGTGTGGTCGTTCCTAAATTTTCCGATGGCGGAGGTAATATCTTGGTCACTAGGTCTTCTATGACTTTCCGCTGCTCGTCGTCTGCCTCGGTAATTCCGGCGCATTCGGCGTATGCTGGGGTCGCTTCGATTTCCTCGTCGTCCCAAGATTGCTTCCACGGGCCCTCGTTAGTCCTCCACATCCGTCTGCCGTATCTTACATCAACGTCCCATGGGTTGGTAAAGTCCTGTCCAAGTAAGATGTCGTGGTCACAAGGATCTACGGCTCTTACCGTCAGCTTCCTGGACCTGCCATCCAATTCCATGTTGATGTCCAGATACCCCAATACTTTCTTTGTTCCACCTAACACACTTCTTATAACAGAGTTCGCTGGTCGCAATCGGTCCTTGAACTTAGCCGCTATCTCTGGTCCTACTAGGGAGACCGTGGCTCCTCCATCAATTAGGGCTCTGTACGGTCTACCACCTAGTATTACCTTCGTGAAGATGCGGTTCTCTGCGCTCATACCTGCGACTTCGACTTCGCCTGGTTCCGGAACCTCAAGTTGGTCGGCCTCTGGCGTACGTAGTACGCTGCTCTCCCCCCCCCTAGACTAGATGTGGGCACCCCAACATCTAGGTCTGTAACAAAGGTGGAGGGGCCCTCCAACGAGGGAGTAGACACCTGTGATCCTTCCAGAAGGTCGACCGCCTCTCGTACGAGGGCTAGGTGCTCGAAATCCTTCTGCTCGTCAGCTGTTGGATTGAGCGCCGTTACGTCGGACCCTTCGAGGATCGGTAAGGTTGTCACTCTTTCGGTCACCCTGTTGCTCTCACGACTCTCTCTATTCTCTACTTTTTTTTCTCTTCTCGAATTTTGTTGCTCTCACTACTCTCTCTACTCTCTACTTTTTCTCTCTCTTCTCGAATTTTGTTGCTCTCACTACTCTCTCTACTCTCTACTATTTCTCTCTCTTGTCGAATTTTGTTGCTCTCTCTACTCTTTCTACTCTCTGCTTTTTCTCCCTCTTCTCGAATTTTGTTGCTCTCACTACTCTCTTTAATTAATGGTTTTGTGGTCGCTATTGGTGAGGTCCCATTTAATCCTCCGCTGTTTGAAGTATTGCTCCATACTGGGTGGGTCTCCCCATCTGACAATGTGGACTTAATACTTTTATCTGCCTCGACTCTCATCGATCCACTTCTCTCTTGGTCGCTGCTAATTTTCGCGTTCTCTGGGGTCGCTATTCTCTTCTCCTGTATGGTCGGTTGGGCGCTATGCTGGCTTCCCTTTATTGTTGCCAGTTGCGTCCCGTTTGCGGTTGCTGAAGAGGTATGGGACTCTTCTGCCTCCCCTGCATCCCGTTTCCCATGGCCTGATTATTTGGAGAAGACTGCCACGCCGGCTGTCTATTGGGACATTCGCTTGCATAGTGTCCCATAGCCCTACACAAGTAGCATGTCCTTTGTGGACATTCTCTTGCTCGGTGCCCTACCGTCTGGCATGTATAGCATGCACCATATACTGGTATATTTTGGGCAGAAGGCCCATTTTGGTCTCTAGTTCCTCTCATTTTATAGGCGCCTTGGCCGGTGAATCCTTGGGCTTGACCACCTCTACCCTGAAACGAGTTAACATTCTGGGGAGGAGACCATTGCCAAGCGGGCACAAAACTCGGTCGCAGTGGATTCAGCGGTGTGCTGTGCGTCATCGTTGCGGTCGCGTTGTGTGAGGCTGGCTGTACTGGGGTCGCTTGTACGTTGGCCTCAGGCCTTTGATTCTCCTTGGCAGCGGCTACCGCATTTATTTGTTTTTGTTTTTTCTTCGCTTTTCTATTCCAATTTCTCTTTCTCGCCGGTTTGGTTGTCGCTGATGTGCTGTCGCTAGTGTCGCTTTCTGGGTTCGATTTCTCGTAGGCTGCCGCTACCTTACGGACTGAGGGTGTCCCAGAGTATGCTGCACCTGGTATGCTCATCTTCTCCTTTGGTGGAGGCTCTTCAAACCGGTCATCTAGTTCTTTCTCCTTTTCTCAAATTCTTCCTAGTTTCTCTATATCCTTGAGCGTCTTGATTTCTTTCCCCGCCATGAAGTGTCGATAGTCTTTCCTCAAGCCCTTGTAGGCCTGTTTTACTATTGTTTTCCTGGAAGGGGGTCGCTTAAAGTGGTCGACAATGTATTCTACGCAGGATATATAATTGGCAATCTTTTCTCCTTTTGCCATCGATCTGTTCCGTAAGTCCGTCATCGTGTCTTCTTCAGCTCTGTGACCCAAATACTGCCTTCTGAATGCTTTTTTAAAGTCTTTCCATGATTTTAAGTCTGGTCGCTTGGATCGATACCATCTGCTAGCATTTTTCGAAAAGATCGATGGTAAAGCATTCAACAGCTCCCTGTCGCTCATGGCTAGGCTTGCTTTGCAATCCTGCAGCCGGTCCAACATTTCCTCTGGCTCCTTATCTTCCCCATTGAACTTTAGGTTCCAGCTCTGCAAAATTTTAACATTCTTCCCCGCTATATCTGCATTCGAATGACTTTTCCTATTTTTTTGTTTCATGTTCTTATCTTCATATTCCGAATCGCTAGTCGATATCGACTGGTTCCGTTTGTGGCCTCTCCTGTGTTTTGTACTTCTTTTATTGTGGTCGCTATCTGAATCTGATGACGTTGTATTACCGTCGCTACTTGTGGTACTATTACTCGAACTCCTATGCCTACGGTTTTTCATTTTACGGCTATCTCTCTTCTTTACTAATCTTCGGTCTAGTACGCTACTTTCCGAGCTACTCGATGACAGTCGCTTTCGTTCTCCTCTTCTCTGTTTTGATGCTTCGGTTTGCTGGTCTGTTGGCCTACGAACGGTGTTCACCTTAGGCCTCCGAATCTCTGCCACTTCGTGATTTCTGGGTCGCTCTCTTCTCTCTTGAGATCCCCTCGGTGGTCTCGGAGTGTCTACGTAATCCTGTGGGTGTGCTACCGGAGGTGGGACTACTGGAGGTTGTGGCGCGTATACCGGTTCTCGGAGGAGAATTGGTCTATGTTGTGCCATTTTCAGATGTTCAAACTCCTGCAGTAGCCGTTCGTATGGTCCTGCCCCTCGTTGAATGGCATCTTCTTCTCGATTCTTATCTTCTTCTTTGTTGCTTACGTCGCTACTATCTGTTGAGTTTCCATTTCTTGGGTTACTGGTTATGGGGTCTCTATGTTTTACTTGTCCAATATATTGAATACTGTCGTTCGGGTTTATCCCCTGCAGTGGCGTTTGGCTTTGTGATGTTCCTGTCGGATTGTCACTTCTTGCTAGGGGTTGTCCCCTCTGACTAGTCCCCGGACCGGCCCCGACGTTCGTTGCTTGTGCCATTGCAGGGGGTCGTGTGACCGACGGCGCTGCGGTGGTTGGCATCGAAGGTAACGTTGGTTCCGAAGCCGTTGACGCTGATGTAATCAATTGTATTGGTCTCTGGATCATTGGTACCGCGGGAGTTCCCGTACTGGAATCCGGTGATGGATGATTTCCTGTATAATGGAAAAGTGGCTCTGGTAGCCTCCATTGGTAGCCGGTTGGTATCATCTTCATTAGTCCCGGAGTATATGCCAACTGTGTATGACTGCTCATCGCTAAGAGTTGCGGTGGAAACCCTGTTTGCACTCTTGGTCGTGTGTTTGCAGACACCATCTGCATCGCGAAGCTATCCGTTGGTCCCCGAGATCGAACTGGTGTCGTCGTAGTAATAGTGGTGGTCGCTTTGCTTATCGTTTCTAGCGTAACTACTGGTACATCGGTCGTTTGTTGTTGTTTTGTGACTTCTTGAATCTGCTTCGTGATTGCCTGTCCCTCTTCTTGGCTATACTCCGTTTCCGTGTTTTGCAACTCTACTTCTTTGGTCCTTCTCTTAGGCTTCCTACCTCTTTTCTTCTTCTGAGGTATTTGTTCAAAAGATTCCTCTCGCATTATGGCCGCCGATGTTGCTGGTACTTGATCCCATGGTCTTTCGTCCCATACTGTATCCCAATTTACTGCTGCCTCTGGTTCCACTGACCTAATACTTGCCCGCAAGAGTCTGTCTCTAAGTTGGGCTGTTGTCCCAGATATGCTAAGTCCCATCTGATCTAGAATTATTATAAGTTCGCTCGGGTCCATCCCATTTATTCTACTTGATACTGCCATTCGCTGGCGTATGCGCGGATCCTTCTTTGCTGCTTGTCTTGTGTTCATTTTGTACTCTACTCGTACACTAAGGGACGAAAACAAAAGCAGCGGTTTGGTCGCTAGTTACACTCTACAGTTACTGCAGTATTCGCTATGTTGGGAGGGCCCGCCCAAGTCTTTGGAATCTTTTCAAGACGGGGATTTAACTTGCAATACCTGGTGCACGTGAATGGAGAGGTCGCTAATAAAGGAATCAGTCTTAACTCTTTTACGGGACAATTTTCCTGCCTAACTACTGTGTCACTAATTTTCAATTTTTATAATGATTTATAATAATAATATGTATATTTATATATGTATGTTACTCTGGAGATTACCGTATGTACTTTTGCTAAAGGGACAAAAGGAGATAAACAAAGAAAATAGCTTCTTTTCTTGAGGTCTTCTTTATCGGTTCCTTTAGCTGAAAATGCCTACTCGAAATTTGTTTGCCTAGCTCTTGAGTAGCTGCTGAAATACCCTGACGCGAATCTAATAAAGTCGCTATTCAGTTTTCAGTAGTTCTTGGTCTTTTCTTCTTGTTTATATCTGAAGTAATAATCTGAGGTTTCTTCTTGGTCGCAATCAATTTTCAGTAAATAATTTCCAATACAATTAAATAAATATAAATATATGTAATAATCAATTTTTCCTTTGACACAGTAGTTATACTATAAATACAATAACTTTAGTTGTTGTATTTTTATACCCAATTTCCAGTAGTTGTTACAAAAATTTTACTCTTAACTAATTATAAATCGTTCTTACTAATCGATTTGGGGGTAGTAGCACAGCAATAATATTTTGTGGAGGTGTTCGCAAAATGAATTTTCCCTATACGGTGGTGTGTCTCCTACTCTACTACTTTAAGTCGTTGAGGAGACTTGAAAAATAGGACAGAATTCAGAAAATTACACCCAATTAATTTATCTATCACTCTAGCTCATTACTCAAATTTCACCAAATCTCCAACAAAGATTTTCTGAATTTGTCTCCTATTTTCCCCACCTTCTCTATTTATCGCTATTATATTCAGTGCGTCGCCGCAGCCTTCCGCTTACACTGGTAATTCGCTATTTTCTTTATATATCGCTACAAGCTTCCTCCAATAACCGAAAATTTTCAATACTCAAAGAATCCTACGAAAGGTCTCAATTGAAACGAAAATTTTCTTCACTACACACCCAACCTGTGAAAGCCCTCAATAAATCGCTCAGAAATTATCGAAAAATTTCCAAGAATATCATAAAACTCTCAAATCCAAAAAAAATTTTCAACAAAAACCCTTAAAAAAAATATCTTCGAAAATTTTCAAAATCTCAAAAAACTCTTCCTTCCTTTAGAACCTTCCTCACATAAAAAAAAATTTTTCCGGAAAATTCTGAAAATCAAAAATTTTCAAAAAAGTAATTTCGGAAAATTCACAAAAATATCCAAAAAATTTTTCCGGAAAATTCTCAAAATCGAAAAATTTTCAAAAAATAATTTCGGAAAATTCTCAAAAATATCCAAAAAATTTTCCGGAAAATTCTCAAAATCAAAAAATTTTCAAAAAATAATTTCGGAAAATTCTCAAAAATTTCCAAAAAAATTTTCCGAAAAATTCTCAAAATCGAAAAATCTTCAAAAAATAATTTCGGAAAATTCTCAAAAATATCCAAAAACTTTTCCAGAAAATTCTCGAAATCGAAAAACTTTCAAAAAATAATTTCGGAAAATTCTCAAAAATATCCAAAAATTTTTCCGGAAAATTCTCGAAATCGAAAAACTTTCAAAAAATAATTTCGGAAAATTCTCAACAATATCCAAAAAATTTTCCGGAAAATTCTCGAAATCGAAAAATTTTCAAAAATAATTTCGGAAAATACTCAAAAATATCCAAAAATTTTCCGGAAAATTCCCGAAGTCGAAAAATTTATTAGTCGATTACCCCAAGTGAAAATTTTCTAAGTTCTATTTATAATCCAATAGCTCAAGTGAAACAAATTTTTAAAGTCCCATTTATAACCCAATAGCTCAAGTGAAATTTTTCTAAGTCCTACTTATAAATTCCTTAAACACACAAAAATTAATTTTTCCACTTTACCGAAATTTTCATACGACACAAAAAAAAACGTTTTAGTCGCTGCACTTTCGCTGGCTCGACACTGTGTAAAAAAAAATTTTTCTGATATTTCCCGAACTTTCTTAATTAATTTATTTTGCTATTTTTCCTGTTTTTTTCCTGAGTCACTAAGCCCCCGTTGGTACGTCATTTGTAACACGGCATTCGTTACTGAAAATTCGGAACCACTACATTAGTGATGCTTACCTTTGTCTCGACACTTTACCAATTTTTTCTCAATTAATGGGCGCCAGGTAAAGCGCGGCTAACTCGTCACGAGCCCCCTTTTTCCCAGAGGAAGTTCCGTGAATAGGAAAAATCAGGAATGCACAATTTATAATAATTTCCCACAAATTTTACTTTAAATATATATATATAAATTTATTTCTCCTCGTCGGTTAACACTACCGGTCGCAAGTTACAATATCCTTACATCTACGCGGTCGCGATACACAAAAATGGCTATGCTAGCCGAGTCACGCGTCCCTCGCTACTATCATATTCACCACGTCTCCCGTCTTCCTGAGTCGCGGAAATTTCCCCCCAATAAGGTGTAAATTCGTTACTGGTCCGACCCGCACTGATTTTTATATATTGGTGTCACACCACCACGGTTTTAATTTTATATGTGCCCCGAGCACATGGCGGCGAAGTACAGTAATGTTATAATTCGCTTGCAAGTGCCGAGGAAAGCTCGGCAATTACAGCCCACTCACCGTGGTTAATCAGGCGCGTCCGCTGTGTTCGTCCTATCAGGTCGCAGGTCGCCAAAAAGACTCTCCAAAAACTATCGCTCGCCGGTCCTTTTTTTCTTTATAGGTTTCTCCACGCGGTCTCCCTTCTCTGACGGCAATCCCAAAGTTTCGACTCTCTCTCTTGAAGGCCGGGCAGTCAATGCTCAAAACCGGAGAGGGCGGAAATCTCTTCCAAAATTTTGGCTTTTCTTCTCGCGCAACTTCAGCTCAAACTCCTGTTGCTTCCGCCCTTTCCTTTACGGTGATTGGCCTTGATTTTCCCTAGATGCAAAAATCAAGGCCAAGTCCGCGGTGATTTGAGTCGCTACTCCTCATTGGCTCGCCTCGCTAATACCGCCCTGCTTACGCAGCGCGGGCAATTATGAATTGCTAGATATACACGCGCGGGCAACCCGGCGTGTATATCTATATCGGGCGCTTTCGGTTATATCGCCGCCGGACCAACACAGTTGGCAGCGGCGACGTGCGCGCGTCGGCCTACGCTAGGAGAGGCCGGCAGCTTCATGCGGCTCGCGGCGCGGCGGCTGCTAGCTCTCCCCTCTACCGACAGCCGAGTCGGTATCTCTCTCTCTCTCTTTCTCTTGGCTACAGCCGAGATGGTGTGCCTCGAGGAAGCCGCCGCTGCCGCTGTGAATCCTCTCTCCTCCCGCGTCTGCGTGCATCGGGAGAGAGGGCGGCCGCGCGCGCGTGTGTGTATGTGTGTGCGCGGGCAGCGGCTCATCATCCTCGAGAGGCGAGGAAGAAAGAGCAATCGAGAGAGAGAGAGTCGCGCGTACAGTGTGCAGTGATGTTGGTGCTGTGCCTGTGTGTGTATACTCGTCGCCGTTGCTCGCTCCAAGCAGTCGTCGCTGCGGCGATCAGCTGGTGCCGCTGGTATGGGTGTGTGCGTGTGTGTGCCGGTCTGCGGCCCTCCTCGGTCGCGACTCCTTATCCTCATTCCCGCAATAAATAATAACAATACCCCATTAATAACAATACTAATTAAATTTGAGAAATGCTCGGCTCTGGTGACGGGCGACTGGGTCGCGATTGACTGCCCGTATTTAATATTATTGGGACGTGAAATACACGTCACACAGTATTGTACGCAAATAAAGTAAGTAGAGGTAAGAAGTCCGCCATATCACGCTTATCCTTGATATAAGTAGTCCGTTACTGCACGGGAGTTAAGGTGATGTTAAACCCCATGTTACTGGTAAATACGGGGAACCACTTTTTATATTCATTTTTCAATTTAAAGAAAATATCTCTATGAAAAGTTGTTCTTTTTGGTTGGAACAACAACTTTCCATAGAGATATTTACTCAAAATTGAAAATGAAATGAGAAAAGTGGATCCTCGTTTTTGTCGGTGACAGGTGACTTTAGCATCACCTTAAAGGACTACTTAGGTCACGGTATAACATCCTGGTTTAATATGTATAAATTTATTGTTTTTTAATTTATTTTAAATCTTTTTGTGACGTATTACATGTTTTTCATTTTCATAAGCCCGGCAAACATGTAAATCTCCGACACGAATTGTTATTTTAGGCAAGTAGGAAAAACTAGCCGAAATAAAATAAAAATTCGTGGAAGGAGATTATTACCTAAATTGCGCAAAGAACGTCTTATGTTTGATCGACACGTAATGAGTGTGTCGATTGAACATAAAAGACGAAAAACCGAGAGTGCGCTTATCTGTCTGGAGACGCATTTCGGCGGCGCTTGTTTGTATAGTTTACAACCCCTGCAATTAGCGCTACGGCCGCTGCCGCCGCAGAAAGGTGTATTTAATCTAGCCGGGCGCACAGCTCGGTGTCTTTTAATTTTCGTTAGTATCCAGCAGAATCTGGAAACGAACAGCCCGCTGCATCGCCGTGTGAGTTGCGGTATACGATAGTTAAACGTTTTGCAGCTAAGTCCAGCCATTTTCATTATAAAACCGAATCAAGGAAAATTATTATACCAAAAAGGCCAGATTGCCTTCAATCAAATAAATATACAAATAGTGACAAGCTTCGAATAAAAATGCAAGGTAAGAACATAAAACATATATATATCGTATTCATTTAAAACCCTAATCTTTTTCCGCAAGGGACACATTGTCCTAGCTCATCCTCCTCCTGACGTCCTCCCTTTTCACGCCACGCCATCCAAACCTACTCGTGCAAACCGCTCGGCCCGCAGTAGGAAAAGCCGTAGCATACTTGATTATGTTAACTAATAATCCAGTAGGTTACAACGGATAGGCGTGACATGGCGCACTTAGGGCAGGCAGATGCTATAAATAAATATTTTGAAAAAATGCTATTCTAGCCCGACCGTATTCATACTATGAATCTTTAATTTAATTTTCAAGAACTTTCATTATTAACTCTCAGAGAAAAAATGCGTTGAAAAATATGCCATTATAGCTACATTTTTAAAACACATTCCACAAGTCTTCAAGATTTCAAAATAGATCTGAAATAGAGATAGAATAGTGTAAGAAATTTGAATACAGTAAAGTATGAAAAAGTATAAAAAAAAAGTATAAAAAAAAAAGTATGTAAAAGTATGAAAAAGAATGAAAAAGCATGAAAAAGTATGTAAGAGTAGGAAAAAATATGAAAAAGTATGAAAAAGAATGAAAAAGCATGAAAAAGTATGAAAAAATATGAAAAAGTATGATAAAGACTGAAAAAGTATGAAAAACGTATGAAAAAGAATGAAAAAAGTATGAAAAAGTATGAAAAAAAAGTATACAAAAGTATGAAAAAAGAATAAAAAAAGTTTGAAATAGTATGAAAAAGTATGAAAAAGAATGAAAAAAAATATGAAAAAGTAAAAAAAAGTATGAAATAGAATGAAAAAAAGTATCATCAGTACATGGTGACAGCACTTGAGGAGGTGAAAACGAGATTCGGTACGAAGGTCGTACCCGAACTCGACGAAAGTTTTAAAATCTTTTTACCAGAGAAGATTTCACTAACCATCCTAAGAAATCAAGAGCTTTTTGACGGACTCTCCAATACTGCAAATAAAAGGAATTTATTTGTGACATATCAGGGATAGATCTTCCTTTAAGTTTGAATGAAATACACAGCTTGCTTTGTTTATAATATTTACTTATTCAGATTAAAACTTGTACATAATAATACATAAATAAATATAATAACATTATATGATTGCTTTCTTATTTACTAGTACCAACATTATTGCGTTTACATTAATATTTTTGCTTAAATCTTGGTTAAATCAAATAATTTCTTTTTTATCTATCCAACTATTATGCTCATTACTAAAGCCTAACCATTTAACATATGCACGGTTTTCACTTTTCTTTAAAACTTTTTCTGCTAGATAAATTTCTGGATACATAGTTTTCAGAATTTCCGTTACATAAAAGCCGCCAGAGATGGGTTTATCATAATAATCTTTGACATGATAAGTTACCGGATTGGTTTTTACAACTCGTGATATTGTGAAAATTTCAATTGATCAGTTTGGCTATAACCTTTTTCAAAAGCATGTTTAATCTTATTTATCCGCACTTTATATTTCGGTTCGGTTATCCTACTTTAAATTTCGGTTTTTTCACAGGTAACTATTCATTTGGAAAATTCTTCTTGACCTCTCTTTCATTTGCCTGCGTAACATTTTTAGGATCAATTCCTATTGTCCGATGTTTTCTTGAATTGTAAGCTTTCACCAACTCAGACAGGATATCCCACCATTTATAGCTGAACGCTATCCACATTGCATTTTTTAATGTTCTATTAAAACGTTCACATATGCTTGCATGAAGATTACTATGTGAAGAGTATAGGTTTATCTTGTACTTCTTCGTGAGTTTCTGAAAGTTTGAATTGTAAAATTCTTTTCGTTGGTCAGTTTGTAGATTTGTCGGTACGCGTTCTTGTTTCAGTATTAACTCCATAGCTAGAGTAACATCATTACCGCTCTTTGACTTGATTGGGATGGTCCATGCATATTTTGAAAATGTATCTATGACAGTGAGTAAGTATCGAAAACCTTTGTTTTCGTTGGTGTATGGAATCATTTGTACAAGATCCGCTTGCCAAGTCTCATCTATTCCACGTATATAATATTTTCTTTGCTTGTAGATGCGGCGTGCTAGTTTGTGCAACTCTTCAGATATTTTTTGTCGCTCCATTTTTCGATAATATGTTTAAGGTTTAATGTTTAAGCATTCTTTCAATTTTATCTCAAGATTATCTAATCGAATTTTAAGATGGGAAAGAACATTATTGATTTTATTAAATTCAGTGTTTATGGGAATCTTTGAGTCAACTTTCATTACAGCCATTATGTTAGTTAGATTTCTAACTTCTTTACTTATAGTTTTCAGAAGAACTTCCAAAGTGACTGCATTATTAGACTGACTTGGATAAGCAAGGTTACATAACCTATTATTTTGTAAATCAAAACTACTATCTAATGTAAGATTATAACCAATCCGTGGTGAACCGCGACTCAGTTCTTGCGTGTCCTCAAGTTTTCTTCTGAACACGTAGAGACTCATGATGCTACTGATCTTATAAGAAAAGATGAATTTCAATATATGTGCCCTGCTTCACGTACTCGTAGTTCCTCAATGATCGATTGTATTTCATTGTCGTGATTGCTATTTCCAGCAGATCGTTCGGCAACTAATAATCGCAGTCGCTCGATAACCTCGTTTGGATCATCTCAGTAGATTAGATCTATAGAAGAATTTTTCTTTGCTATTTCATATTTAGGTATGAGGCCTCTTCCGGTGGTGGATTTATTTTTACGATTGCTGCGGAACATGGGTCCTATGATATTCGTATAATTTCTACTCTTCGAAGTGCGTATACTCTCATCTTTGCTGTATCTTTTCCGATGAGCATTTGGTGCTTCCAGGATGCTGCGATAATTTTTTCGATCTGTTGAACTTATAAGAATGTCATCTGGTTGTTTCTTGAGGAGTAATTCCATTAAACCCCCATTTTTAGGATAACTTTTATATTTTACTTTTATCATTTTATCATGAAATTGAATTTCTGAATCGCCAATCATGTACATTCCATTGACGTTCCGCACTCCATATATGTCGTCGATTTTGCTGCGGCTTCATTTAACAATGATAAAAAGTCACTTGATTCATTTCCTTGAAGCGCAGATTTGAATGTTGAATTCATCATTCTGTCATCCATCGAAGAAAAATCTGCATCATAATCATCATATGCGGAACTCGACTCATTTATATCGTTTACTATATAACTTGATCGATCGAATCTAAATCTTTTCCTCGGTTTCCTGTTGCTGTCTATATTCAAAATGTGATTAGTAGGTGGCAAGCTTTCGGCTTTCGAATCGACGAGCTTCTCGAGTGGTGTAATGACTGGTTTCAAAGTATCACCAATAACTTTTTCAAAATCTTCTCTCTCTTTTTTCAATTAAGAGTATTTTTATTTAATAGCCTCACGCGCTAGCAAGAGCTCGCTGAGAATATTCTTTTCTTTTTTGAAGTCTGACATGCTAAGGAGATGCTGTCTACAATTGAGCTGTAAGTTTCAGATTTATAACTTCTTCTTTATTGCAAAACAGTCAAATCCTTTTCTGTATTTACCATCATCCATCACTCTATCTTTCTCGATAACAGCAAATCCATAATTATTATTCTTCCAGCATTCAGAACAAAGATTTCGAAATTCATTGAAAGTTACATCAGTATTGACATGATCTTCATAGATATGTTTTAGATTAACATCGTCTTGACGATAAATTACTAACATATTAATATTGTCCCTTACGAGATGTTTCGGTATATGAGCGTACGACTGACATAGATAAAAGCTGTATACACTCTTATGTATTCGCTTTTCCACAGTTAGATGGCCCGCAGAATACTGCTCGTATAGTATCAGGTAGAAATTCTCCATGACGCTTCCTTCTCTTCTGTTTTTCGAAATCAAAGTGTGTGACGGGGAGTTTGACGTTCTACACGCTAAAATCCATGTTCACGTGACAAAGTCTAGTTTGACATGGAACTATGGAAATATAAACGCATGTTTTATATTTAGATCTTTAGTTGTAAAACAACACTCGAAGAGAGGTAATCGTACATAAATCTCGGAAACAACCAAAAGGTTATGGATTGCTTGATAAAGTGATGAATAACTTACCTATTAAAATGCATCTTCCTGGATATCAATACTGTGGTCCCTGAACTAAATTGAAAAAACGATTGATAAGAGGTGATCCGCGAGTTAATCCGCTTGAGCAGGAACGCAAAGAACATGTCATTGCTTATTCTGATAAAAATGGAGATCGTAAAGCAGCTGACATGAAGCTCGCAGATAAAGCTTGTCAACGTGTCAAAGCCAAGGATTCCAGTCTTGCTGAAAAAATATATGCTTTTGCTGTTACGCATGCTATGCAATTAAAAGGAAAAACTGGAATGGGTCTGAAATTAAGTAAGCTAGTGACGGCTGCTAAGAAATCAATGTCACCAAGTAAATCTTGCCGCAAGGTTATTCAATCGGTCTTGAAATGTGCACGTCAAGCTGTTAAGAAAGTTGGTGGTAAGAGGAAAGTTATCATTTCACGTTTTCTTCCAATTCCATTCAAAATTGGTGGAGTTCTTCCGTTTCTCATACCGCTGTTCGCAGGACTTAGTGCGAGCGGTGGTCTGGCAGGGGGAGCTGCAGGTATAGCTAATGCATTAAATGATGCTAAAGCTGTACAGAAAAACGAAGAAGAAAGTAAGAGACATAATAAGGCAATGGAAGCTATTGCTTTAGGCAAAGGTCTCTATCTTAAAACATATTAAACTGGGATGGGATTATTTATGAAACCACATATCGGTCATGGTCAAGTTAATAAAAAAAAAAAAAACTAAAAAAATATGCTCGTATGTTGCAAATTCCACATTTCCAAGGTGTTTTTATGAGAAATAATCTGCCTTCCGATGGTCCATGGAGTAATGAATCTGCTATTGTTAACTTGGATGACATGAGAAATAAAGGCACTCACTGGGTGTGTTATCGAAAACATGGTTCTAAAGTAATTTATTTTGACAGTTTTGGTAATCTTAAATCTCCCATAAATCTCAGGTTATGTTTCAACGTGAAAGAAATAAAATATAACTATAAAAGATATCAAAATTTTGACTCATTCATTTGTGGTCGTCTTTTGTCTTCAATTCTTAACCGGAAGACTATAAAAGAGAAGATTACAGACGAATGGGATCATTCTCTTCCAATCAGTCATGGAAGATAGTTTCACTTTGAGTCTTTCAGAAAAATCTTCTGTTCTAGAAGCGCAATATTTTCCTTCAATTGATCTACCTCAGCATAAAAATTTTGTTTTGGGTTTAGTTGAACTTTTAACATTCAACTCGATTCCCAATGTGGACTATTCGAATAATAAACTTCATTTGAATGGAAATATTATCACTATCCCTAATGGCAATTACGAGATTAATGCTATTAACAATTTTTTACAAGAAACTTTGAAATCTAAAGGAATTGAATTTTCTTTCACAGCTAACAACAATACTTTCAGAACTGAAATTAATTGCAGTCATCCGTGAGATCTCACTCCTAACGATTCAATAGACCGTCTTCTTGGCTTCACTCCTCGTATTCTCAAAGACAAAATTCATCACAGTTCTGATTTACCTGTGGAAATATTGAAAATGAACGCACTGAGAGTGGAGTGCAATATTACCGCAGATGCTTACATCAACAACAAAAAAGTTCATACAACCCATGAGTTCTTTCCCAGAGTTCCACCAGGATATAAAACCTTGAAACTTCCATCTCATGTCGTATATCTAGCACTTAATGTTAAATGCATAGAACATCTTCAAATTCAAATCGTAGATCAAGATGGAAATTTAGTAAATTTCTGTGGAGAAGCAATTACTATTACACTCCACATCAAATCTGTATAATGGGTATCATTTACAATTCTAGAGTGCATATAAGTCAACCAACATGTCAATCGGTCATCAGTCGACCGAAAAAATTCAAACCGTTAACACGGAAGAGCATTCAGTTCCTCAGAAGCCTAGGTCTGAAAGTTCGTGGAGAAAATTCACGTGTACAATTCTCTGCTGATTCCAGAAAAATGGTCGAAATTCTAAGCATTTAATCAGGTGTCGTATTCGACGAGTCTATTGCTCATTACGAGGTTCACGCACATCAACCATACTTGACACTACGCTTTGATAATAGTGATGAAATTCGTATTTCTATCCAACTTCAAGATCTATATCTCTTACCATCGCGCAGTTCTATCCATGTATGTGGAAAACTGCAAAAACCAGATGGAACAGCACGAACTAAAACTAAATTCGTGAACAATGGCATTTTCCATCTGTTTGATGAAAATCGAAATTAATGCTATGGAGATATATAAAAGTAAAAATGTTGGTTTAAGCAGTCTCATGAAAGGATGGACATCATTCAATCCGAATCAGACTCTCATGTTCGAAAATGCAGGCTGGATTGACGTTAGAGAAGAAAGCAAAACTTTGGTAGATGCATACGGCAACTTTGACGTTTCCATTCCTCTAAGTATGATCTTGGGCTTTGCAGAAGACTATAAAAAAATTATAGTTAATGTGAAGCACGAACTGATTCTCACAAGATCAAGAAATGACTCGAATGCAATAATTCAGGAAGGTACTGTAGCAAATAGTGTAACTACATATGAAGACTACCAGGTAAGCATAACGAAGATTGAGTGCTTAATGCCATATGTTATTGCATCTGATAAATAAAAGATCCAGCTGCTGAATTTCATTGGCAAAGATAATCCTATCTCTATGTGTTATCGATCTTGGGAGATATTTGAATATCCTCTACTTCCGAGCACGAATAAATATGTCTGGACAGTTGAAACTTCAAATCAATTAGAAAAACTTCGTTTTGTCATTCTCGGACTACAAACCAAGAAAAAAAATTTGAAAACTGAAAATGCCAGTCGATTTGACCATTGTGAGATTAGTAATGTGAGACTTTTCTTGAATTCTCAATATTATCCATATAACAATATGAATCTCGGCATATCTAAGAATCAGTTCGCTGTTCTCTATGATATGTATGCCAATTTTTAAATTACCTACTATGGAAGAGACCCACAGCCACTGCTGACAAAGTCTGAATTTATCAACCTTAACCACTCATAGTTATTGACTGTTTACGGCAAAACGAATCTATGAAGAGCGCTCCTAGAGTCTAGAGTTTGAGTCTAAAAAAGACTTTCAAGCTAACACTTCAGCTTATTGTATGATCTTACACGATCGCATCGTTCAGTACAATCCCATCAGTGGGGATATCAAGAATCTTGTCTAAACAGCATATTATTTAACACACTTTCGTTTAAACACTCATTCCAAGATAGAGTATGCAGTAGACATGATTGGTTTGAAGCCAATGGGAGATGATTATGTTTTAAAAGAAATAGCTATCATTCAAGAAACCCTTTTCAGGGAAAAGACTCTCTGACAAATTGTAAATGGTAAACATTTGGCTGGAACATCATTATCATGGAATAGCCTGGAACACGGATGGGCTTAACTACTCACAAATTGGATAATTACTCCGTGGCTCTGTACACGATGCTACCAAAATTTTTGTCATGGGTGAATTTAAACAGAAATGGCTGTAACGATTCAATTTTTCTGCAGTTCATAACATTCAGCAATACGGCTATCCGTCAAAAACCTATATAGTCAAGTGCGTTACAGTATGTACAAACCATAATCCCATCTACAAGACTGCCTGCGCACTTCACACCGTCAAACTCATAATATTATTCTATCACTCATGTAAACATTTGCAAAGAAAATAAAGAAAAAAAAAGTAGAAAACACTATAGGCATTCTGGTTCACGTGAGAGAAACGGAAGCTCTCCCACTCTCTCGATTTCGGATTCTGGATCATTCTGGGTGATTTAGAATCCGAACGGGTTCTGGATCACTTTGAGAGGGGAGGGGGTGATACAGAACCGCATGAGCCAGTATGCCTATAGCCTATCTACTTTTCATGAAATCTTTAAAAAAGATTCCTCCGAATGTTTCAGTAATCTTAACTGGAATATTTATAGCGTAAAAGTGTCGCGGACATTTTCTCCTTCCAGGAAGGTTCCATGAAAGCTTCTTGACAGATTCCCAAACTTCCATGGAAGCTTCTTGGAAGCTTCCTGCAACCTTCCATGCTATGTGGGTAAGCATGAACCTTCTATTTCAATACCGCGCATGCTCTTTCTTGTTGCCTGGTACAGGCTTTTACCGAACCAGTCATTCTAAGCGACAGCGCCATACCGGGCATTATCTTTTACGCTGCCACGCTTGTTATTTCTTAATTCCTAGCACTAATTTTGTGAATGATACTCACTTGAGTATTATTCTAAACTTTATAATGTATAATTATTGAAAATATTTAACAATAATCGTATTTTTACTTACTTATAGTAATTACAAAAAGAAATTCTTATTTTAAGATTGCTCTTTCTGTAATTTGTTGCATCTTAATTAGCCATTAAAGTTAGTTTCAGATCCACAAGATCAATAATAATCTGACTTTAAGAAAAGTTGATCTTAAGTAGAAAATAAGATCGGCATAATCTTAAAATTAGATTTGAGTAATCTGAATCCAATTTCATAACCTCAAAGTTGTGGTTAAGAAATACAAGCTCTCCGATGATGATGTTCTAGGAGGCTTTTGCAATTTTTTTTTACCTTTAGAGTGAAATTTAGCACTTGTCATTTCTTTTTCTCAACAATGCACCTTTTTTCATGCAAAATACAATTATAAATACTATGTTCTTGTATGACTATACATTGTAATTGTCATTTTTACTGTACTTAGTAAAAACTACAAATATTTGTACAGCTTTGCAGCGAAATCCATTCAGCGAACACTCGGTGAGTGTTCCAAAAATAAGAGTGTGTACTTATCCATCGTTCAATTAATACATGATTAAGGCCAAGTTACTCCAAAAAACGTGATTTTTTTCAATAAATTTTATTCATAGTACAAAACATGTTGAGTAATCAATTTTTTTACATATGAAAGCACATATATTAAATTACTTGAAAAAAATTTTTTTTTTTTCAAAATGGCGGTTTTGAAATGACTGCTGAAACTCGTCTGATTAGTAGATAGATGACATCATTTCTTGGAATTATCTGAAAGCAAAAAACAAAACGGTTTCATGTTCTGTATCGAATTGGCTATGGCCTCAAGCAGAATGAAACATTTTCAATGAAAAAAAAACAAAATGGCGGACTTTTATTTTTTCAATATATAAGCCGTAATAGAAACAATATATTGTTGTTATACGATATATGAAAAATATATTTTTATAAGACAACAACTAGCAATATTTTTGATTAATTAGCAATCAAGGGGATATTAAATACCAACCCGATATCTATTTTACCGGCTTTTTACTTTTTTATCTAATCTTTGTATTCATACTTTGTGAGTGTAACTTTAAAATAGTTGTAATGTTCAACAAACAAATATTTCCATTATTGCCATTCAAGAAAATGCTTTATACGTCTTTTCAACAGATAATTTGTTTGTTTGATAAAGTATATTTAAATTTATTAAAAAAAAGTAACATATGATGTAGAATTTAGTTTTACCTAAAAATATGTAACCATTTAGCTTAGATGCGCTTAAGATTTTTCATTGTATTTTTTAGGGGGACATGAAAGAAAGAGAAGATATCTATGTTATCCACTCAATTTTTGGGTTTTAAAAATATTTTTCTAAAAATTTTATAGAATTTTTTTTTGATACATCCGGATTTTTCTTTATCAATGAAGAATAGCCGAAATTTTTTCAAGTAATTCCATTTATTTAATTACTACGATTATTTATTTATTGAAAATCTAGATAAGAATTGCAGTATGTATATTAACTGAAAAACCCTGTAGAGATAAACTAGTTATCTATACGCAGGTCCGGTATTACAAAATAGCGAGAAAATTTAACAAAAATATATACATACTTAAAATTAACTTAAAAACTAAGACTAACTTAAAGACTATGCATATAAAATTTTAAGTTACTATAAAATTATTCGTATACTTATATAAATTGATATATTATGATATAAATTGATATATATTGATATATAGTAATGATACTTTAGTGCCTCAAATATAAATAGTTGTTCTATTATATACTATATATAAAAGTAATAATGTATTACATTGATTCTTCATTACATCTTATCCAATATTTTAACAATTTTTTATAAGAAAATCTATCTACATCTAAAGTTATAAACTCATTTGGTAAATTGTTAAAAGTCATAATTGCTTTTTTATAACTATTTTTGTTGCTAACTCTTTTCTTATTTTTAGGTATAATTAAGAGTTTTCGTCGTTATACTAGATGATGTGAGATACTATTTTTTTAGCTCTGAGTAATGATACTTTAGTGCCTCAAATATAAATAGTTGTTCTATGTTCATTATCTTGTGTAACAAAATTGTTCTTACTAATTATTTTCAAAATTTTTTTCCGCAAGTTTTACAATAAATCTCTATTATTTCTATAAACTCCACCCCAAGCTACCCTAGTTAAAATTCTGGAAAGAAACGGATCGAAATGGATTGCAACGGATTATACCATTGTCTTTGTACCAATCCATTTCAATCAATAACATTAAATTTTAAATTGAAGCCTAATCCATTTCAATCAATGACAACACGCACAAATTTGGGTACAATCCGTTGGAATCCGTAATAAATTAAAAAAAAATTAGTTAAGGTTTTTACATATAAATGGAGAATTAGTTTTACCATTCGATTTTAAAGTATTATTACATGCATTAAAAAAAGGATTTAGAGAATCATCACCAATCCGTATGAATCCATTTCAATCTACTGCAGTTAACGGAACATCCTAGTCTAGTTCAATTCATTACAATCATCAATGTGCCATCAAATCCATTTAAATCCATTGCAATCAGACAAAACGTAGTTTAAGTATAATTTTGAACTATAAATTTTATGATACTTTAAAAAGCTTTGATTGCATTATATCGCTAGCAAATATGTTTTAACACTCTAATAATTATAATCCTTTCCAACCCGTTTCAACCTGTTTCAATACATACATAATATAAGCCAATCCTTTGCAATCCATTACGTAATATTCAAACAACACCAATTCTTTTTAATAGTACCAATCCATCGCAATCCATTAAACAATATTTGGATAATATCAATCCTTTCCAATCTGTTTCAAACTGTTTAAATATATTTGTATTAATAATATAAATTTAATATAATCCGTTTCATTCGGTTGAAATGCATACGTAATAGTATCAATACATTACAATCCATTACATAATATTTAGATAATGCTAATCCTGTCTAATACGAGTTAAACGGATGTATTCGAATTGAAACGGATTTATTCGGATTGAAATGGATATATTCGGTTTGAAAAAGATTTATTCAGATTGAAGCGGATTGAGATTCCACAACGCAAAAAATTATTCGAATAGAAACGGCTTCAATCGGATTGAAATTTTACATAGCCAAAATTACTAGGAATGAAACGAATTGAATCAGATTTAAAAATTTGGTACAGGATTGAAATGGATTTGAGGGTTCTTTCAAAAATATTGAGTTGCAATGGATTGAAACGGATAAAATTGGTTTCAAAATCAGTATTGAAACGGATTGGTTCATTTATTAACCCATTTCATTCCGTTCCTTTCCAAAATTTTAACTAGGGTAATATTCCATAACTTATTTATATTATGAAATTTATTATATATTATATTATGAAAAAGGCATAGTATATCATTATTAATGTTTCTCTTGGCATTGATTTGGCAATTTTATAAGAAATATATACTAGATATTTCGTTTTTTGTATTATGTATTGAACATGTTTATCCCACTTTAGATTGTGTTCAAATAATATACCTAAATATTTTCACTTTTCAACTCTAGTTATATTTCTATCCTTAATCTTTATATTCATTTGCGGTGGAACACTATCGCTGTAGTTACCTTAGGCCATACAAACAGTCTCTACATTTAAAGATAACTTATTAACTCCCAACCACTTATCCATTTTTATTAAATACTTATTCATAGTTTCTTGTGCTTTACTCCAAGTATCACCAGTGGCTATTATTGCAATGTCATCTGCATATGACAGTATTGCTTCTAGGGGGATCGCTTTCAAGACATCATTAATGTATAGTATAAAAAGTAGAGGTCCTATTATTGAACCTTGTGGAACACCTGTATTTATTAACATGTAACTTTCAAGATAACTTGAAAGTAAATCCAACGCCTTTCCTCTTATTACAATATAAAAAGGTTTGCCAATAAGGTTTAAAAATATTTTTAAAAAATTAAAAATTGAGTGGATAACACATATATCTTCTCTTGCCTTTTATATCCCCCTAAAAAATGCCATGATAAATCTGAAGCACATCTAAGCAACCGAAAAATTAAAAACAAATCGTTATATATTTTTAGGTAAAAGTAAATTCTACATTATATGTTACTTGATGTTTTTGTTTTCTTGTTTTTTTTTAATTAATTTAAATATATTTTATCAAACAAACAAATTAATTGTTTAAAAGACGTATAAAAAATGGTTCTTGAATGGCAATAGTGGAAATATTTGTTTGTTGAACATTACAATTATTATAAAGTTACAATCACAAAGTAAGAACTCAAAGATTAGATAAAAAAAGTAAAGCTTCAGTAAGGTAAAAATCGAGTTCGTATTTCATATCCCCTTGATTGCTAAATAATAATAAATGTTGCTTGTTGTTGTCTTATCAAAATCAATTTTTCTATTACGGCTTATATATTGCTTATGAGTGATTGTCAAAAAGTTGAACAATTCTTGTCCCTCCTGTTTTACAAGGTAACAGGGCATTATATGAACCTCAAAAAAATAGTACTACAACCGGACTATAGTAAGCCAGAATTTGCAACATTTTTAGAATATCAAGTATTTTCCATTTTGAGTAAAAAATAAAAAACTATACAAAATGTCTTGTCCGTCCCATGTCCCAAGCCTTAATTTCATCTGAATATACCAAGAAATTTAGTAATAGACTAAATTTTAACCAAAAAAAATACACAGAGGGTTAATGTAAGTCTTTGTTAATCCAAAAATGATGCGCGACCTTTTAATGCGTGTATTCTGTTTATGCATGGTCGTTTCGAAATGTGTCCCCTAGTTTTGATGTATTGTCCATCCTAAGGGCTTTATTAAAAAAAAATTGTATTCAAATATTCACAAATTAAAATGCAACTTATTCCTTCTTGTAACTCTTATATACATTTTGTAAAAAAAGGTCACATATTCTTATTTATTAGTATTGTTTTCTACAAATAATTAGTTAATGTTGCACTTCTACTACCGTACCTTTACTATATGTCTTGTCTGTCCAACGTAAAATTCTTTAACGGAGCATTAAATGGACTCGTTTAAAAGGACAGAGGATTTACTTCTTTCTTATTAATTTCACATACAGCTGGTGCATTTAAATAAATAAACTACTAAAAGAATATGTACGGCACAAATGTCTTGTTCGTCCAATGATTACGTTACATGTACTAAAACAATCGAAGGCGGTAGCATCGAATACGAAAAATAGGTAAATAAAAAACTTTTCAACCTATTTCAGCGTAAATCATAATCGTTCATATTCTGTAATAAATGTTCCAATTTTTAATTTGTGCTAAACAAGAGATACTTCATGTAAGGTAATATATATCAAACAATATTAAATGAAAGTTAAACTCTATAAATTCGTAATTTAAAAGAATTGGTTATAAGAAACTTTCAACATTGTAATATTTTTTTAACTACATAAAAATGTTTTTTGATCTCGTCCATTTTAATTTTCTTTATTTATACGATTAATCTTATTATATCATATTTTTTATTTTCGGTTTCAAAGACTTTATTTTTTTGAAAATCATACTTTTAAAAAGAGCCATCTTTTTGACAATCACTCTTATACGTTAACGAAATTCAAGAGTCTGATTATCAGAGTGGCTAAGGTAAGCGCCTACTAACTGTAAGATCGCTGGTTCGAGCTCTAATCAGGGAAACTGTTTTTACATTTTATATTTTTTTCTCTCGTTCTGGAGCACATGCTGAAGCACGTGCGAAACACGTGATTAAATGGGCTCATTTCATCACATGCTTTTTTACGTGCTCCTGTACACGGTTCCGCCCATGCTTTTATATGTACTACGATACGTGATTTGATACATGCTTTTATACGTGATTCTGTACATGATTTTGCATGTGCCTCAATACGTGTTTTAGCACGTGATGATTTTTAGCAGGGTATATTTATAAAAATTTTAATTGCAATTTCAACAAGTAAAAATCTCCATAGTATCCCTATAGTAAAAGAATGATTGTAATCACTAAAACTGGAAATAGGTGTAACGCTAAATTAAACATATTATAACTATGACACAGTGCTAGTAGGATCAATTTGGAGATCATGGAAGGATATGTCAGCATAAGGGGATAAAATTAAGATAGTCAGAAAAAGTGGAGGTGGGTATGGCTGACATGTATTCTTCTTCAACAAAACAATGAAAATTGATATTAATATTTTGAAGGCTAATCAAACGTGTTAGGGTCCATGGCTAGATGGTGGAAGGGTACGTTGCATAATGAGATAAAATTAGGATAGGTAGTAAAATTGGGAGGAGGAGGGGGGGGGGGGGGGTATGGGGAACGTGGATGCGATATTTTTTCTTAATAAAATAATGAAAATAATGATATAAGCCCCGCAATGCTAAATTAAACATATTATTACTTTAACATAGTATTGAGAGGATTAGTGTGGAGATGGATGGGTGAGGTAGCATAAGGGGACAAACTTAGGATAAGTACGAAAAGTGGAGGGGGGGGGGTGGGTGATGTGGAGGTGGTATTTTCTCCTAGTAAAAGAATGATCGTAATCGCTAAAAACGAGACGTACAATTAACTCTTCATTTTCTATGAAGTAGTGCATCGTCGAATGAAGTGACGTGGTCAGAAAAAAACAGTAGCGTACGAGAACTAAGTGAAGTGGTCAGAAAGAACGTAATTGAATGTAACTGGGTGCAGTGTGGTAAAAGGGTAGTTATAGTTATTCAGAAGGATGGCATGTGGTGGGTGGACATTGGCATTAACTATGCCCACTTGCACGTATGCATGCGCAGTTGTGCCCATGTTAAGTATGCACAGTAATAACTGTGGGAACAAAGGCATGCGCAGAAGTTATTAGGTATACAGAGGTATGCGCAGTAGCGATTTCGTGCATGCAGGCAAGCGCAGTAGTAATTGCGTGCACACAGGCATGCGCAGAAGTGATGTCATGCACATACGCATGCGCAGTAATGTCTGCATGCGCATAAAAATGTGTTAAGATTTCATGTATTTTTACTCCAATTTTTTATTCATCTGACGTTTTTCATTAGGGATTCTTTATTCTCTTATTTACATATTTTGTCATGACATCAACATCTTATTTTTATGTAAACAAATATGTTTGACAATTAAGTTAAAACTATCTAATAACATCAACAATCATATTTTTGATATTATAAATAATACTTATAAATGATTTTATATACAAAATGGATATTAATATCTATTTTCTGTAATTCATATTATTATTGATATTGTCAACAAATGAAATTGTGACGCGCGTAACGCGTCTGCGATTACTAGTAATATTACAACTTCGATAAATTTTTTGTCAGAATTAAAGAAGGTTGAGAATTCTTTACTAAAATTTTTTACTAGTATTAGAGAAAATACATATTTTTGTAATAAAAACAAGAGATTTTAGAAAAGTTCCTTGCGCGTACAAATTTAATAAATTTTATTAAAAAATTCTAGAATATTTTTCAACTTAAAATTAATAAAAGTTAATTTTGTTGAAATTGTTTAAACTCAATTAATGGTCTAAAATAAATCAAACGTTTTTTGAACTTAAAAGAATATAAAAAAACTACATGTTTCAATAATTACAATTGTCGAATAAAACATTTAACCTCAAAATACCTAAAAACAAAATATTAATTTCTGTTCACAATACTTTAATCTATATTTTCTGCAAGTTTCAAAAATATCCATGATTATGGGTTGCGAAAGGAACTTTTTGGTGTTAGAAAACTAAGTTTTGAGAATAACGCGTTTGAAGTTTTAATTTGGTATGCTACGCAATGTAAATTGTTTTACTCAACAGGTCGTAACTTTCGTAGAACAAAGAGTTCTGTCATTCAGCAGGTCTCAAAATGTTCATAAAACTATTAGCATGAAGAATATGTAATAACAAATTTTTCGATTTTTTGGTAAAAAATCAATGGAGTTCCCCCTAAGCTCAACTACTTTATAAATTAAAACTGTTGGACTTATGATTTTGACAGTTCATTACAGAATTAAATAGAACAAATAATTTTATATTGGAACAATTTATAAGATTTAAGGAAGGTAATTAAGTGCTAATGAATTGCCAGCGGGTTTTTGAGTTTGTATTTATCGGGTAATCTCGCCGCGCTTTTTCTAGTTTGATCTTTGATTTGTAAGATTTTATAAGCCCTGGTGTTATCCAAGGACTTTTAGCGTGCGATTATTTGTTCACAATATTAGTTTTTATTCATTTAGATATTATATTATTTTATTAATTTTTGAAAGTACATAGTTTAAACATTTGTCAACATCTTATTATAATCAATATAAGTATTCCTGTAGTTGTCAAAGTTTTATTTAGAATCGTTTACTATCATTTCATATTTTTTAGTTGCATTAGTTAGTATTGTATAATTTTCTTTTTTTTTTGATAAAAGTAATTTTTCTGAAATTTTTTAATATAAATACTTGATAATATCTGTAATTTAATTGTTGTAAATCCTCAAAAATTTTCCCCTGCGACATATAATATTTGACTATAGTGAATGCGCTGATTTGACTTCTTCTGGCATGTACTATAATTTTTACGGTTTACTTTTTAGTAACAAATATTTTGTTTCATTATTATACAGAGAACAAACGAATTTTTAAAAAGTCACTAAGAAAATATTGTTTAAAAGTTGTTCTTTTTGTGGTAAAAAATGATATAAAATCTTTTAATGAAAAAAGAAACCGTAAAAGTTTATTGCATATCAAAAGGAGTCAAATCACGGTAGAAATACAGTTGTTGATTGTATCACCTAGAAACGTGCACGTCGCAAAGTTTTCCCAATAAATATGCTATTACCCTGGTAGAAATTTTAGCAGTGAAACTGCTCATCAGACTAGTCACTAGCCAGTACCCACTGCCCAGTTCAAAACATGATGACTGCTTAAGCGCTGGCTAATCACTGCTAAAATTCCGAATTATGCGAAACGTAAACAAAAAAGATTAACCTCGAAAAAGACATACATACGTATATACTATTTTGCGAGTTGTCTTTATATGTTTCCATTTAATAAGGATAAAAACGTGTAAAGGTGGATTTTAAACAATGCATCAACAAGAATTGGAAGTAAATAAAAATATATTTGATGCATCGAGTTACATAACCTACAAATATTTGTACTATGGAATACTTATTTTTGTGACGTTTAAAATATAAAAGTCAGATCAATACATATAATATATGGTAATATAAGCCATTTCATTGGTTTCATGGGTTTGTTTAATTAATTATAAGTCAATTTATAGTTGTTTACTCTTTTTTATTTCGCTCGGCAGTCCTTCAGTAGTGACGCTAGTAAAAAATCTGACGAAATTCGTATGTCAACTGACGAGTCACTGCTGAACTCACTGGCCAGTTCATTTTTAACTGGGTATGGACTGGCGAGCCACTGCTGAACGATTCTACCAGGGTAACTATAATAATATATTGTGTCATGTAGAAGCAACATTTTGAGGTTCTACATCAATTAAATTATAGATATTACCAAGTAATTATAGTCAAAAAATTTTCAAAATGATTGCTTTTGAAGAGTAAATTTTATTGGCTAATAAAAGAAAATTCTTTTCTAGTGTTTAACGCTGGCTGGCCTCCTTATTATTGGATCATTATCGGTAATTTTGTATAGTAACTTGTAAGCTTTAACATTTAATTTTTTTTTTCCAAAAAGCGAAAGTATCATACAATAAGTATAACGCGGACCGCCGTTTGAGAAAAGCTAAGCAAAGCAAAGCAACGCAAGTGACGTCCCAAACAATAAAGTCAGCCGCAACAAATCGACACGTTTACCGAGGCGTTTGTTTTAGATAAGGTTCACTTCGTCGAGAGTGACGAGGTCCCATACGAAAGTGTGGGGGGGGGGAGAGTCGAGGGGTGAAAACCACCACGGCGACAAGTATAGAGGGGGAGGGAAAGAGAGAGAAGCGAGCCTTTCCAAAGGAAGAAGATTTGTCCCCCTAATGTAGTCGCTGAGCGGGAGAGAAGATCTCGCACGCCGAGAAACGCACCGAGTGAGTAATGCTCACGACAAACGCAGCCCTTGTCTGGCATCGGGGGCGCGGGGGTTCCTGCTTGCCTGGCTCGCCAAGATCCCTGCAGATAGGGTGCTAAGCGACACACTAAGACCCTCTCTTGGGGATGCCTCGTACTCTTCCTCCTCTTTATCCTCCTCCTTCTTCCATTTCCTTCGCGGGCTAAATCGTTCCCAATCTCTTGCGAAGAGGGCCGCAGCTCCACTATTTTCGCTGGCTCGCAGCTTAACGACTCTAACGATCAGCGTCTTCCTGCGACCAGAGCAACCTTTCTTAACTATTTCAGAGGTACATCCGCTGCTGATTAGTAATTAGACAGTTTCTTTTCATCATCTAAGCAGATGTTATTCCGTTATTTATTCAAAGAGATTGATATTAGTAAAATATGAAAAACGTGTTATAAAGACCGTTGGCATCGTGACGAGCACATTCGTGCAAATCAAGCGGCAAGATACGTATCATGAAGGATGGCTTTGTACCTTCCAGCCGGAAATATGCTTCACCTCTAACGCTACGCTGCTGCACTCACTGGAGTAATCATTAATTTTTTGGTTTCGGTACTGAACGCAGCGTGTCCAACGGGGCTTGCTAACACGAGAGCTCAAAAACTCCGATAACACTACCTCATCCTCTCTTTCTTTCAACCTACATTTATTTTAAGCAAACTTACAACTTTTTAACTTTAAAAAACTTTCCTTTTACAAATAAACATGACTATCGTAATAAAATATTGATTTTACATTAAAAACATTTTTTTCAAACATTCACAATAGTTTTACATTTATAAAGCATTTACAAGGAGGAAAATATTTGTTTCTTAAATAAATTGTTACACGTATCTATATTGTAAAAAATAGCTTTATAAAATTACTATATTTAATGTGCGTAATAAATTGACCTATTCTCAATGTAGTAAAATTACAAATTTGTTATGATATTACGAATTTTTAATTAATTATATTATATGAAACAGTAATTTAACCTTATTAAACGCTGTAATTTTACGTGTAAATTCACTTCCGCGTAGCAATTTAAAACTGTTATTGCTTTTTTAAAGAGAAAGCATTGTATATGGATACAAAAATTTTGTTGTCATTTTTTAACGTAAAACCATATTATATGACTTGGGGAGTCTGAATAAGCTACTTTAAAAAAATGTCATATGTATGGATGTGTGTGTGTATGTGTGTGTAAGTGTGTGTGTGGACGTAGGCGTGGACGTGGGCGTGAGCGTCGGCGTAGGCGTGGGTGTGCGTGTGCGTGTACGTGTGCGTGTGTTTCTGCGTGTGTGTGCGTGTGAGTGTCACCCATCCGCGTTTGAATATATCGCGTTAAAACCTGACCAAAGTTTGCATGCATGTTTGTTGCCCATGTCTAGGATTGGCTTTAAATTTTAAATGATTGCTTCTAACAGCAAATTGTAGACGAAATTGTTTTCATTTATATGAAAATTTTGACAACGTTTCGGGTGTCTCTTACACCCTTCTTCAGGTCAAAGAATAATTAATTCTATAATAAGATTAAATCTAGGTAACTTATCTAGACTGCTCGCTGCATCCCACACAACGCGATTGAAAATTCCGTTGGACGTATTCAGCCATCGAGTGTCGGTGCACGGTCAGGTTGAATTTTTCCCACTCACAATGAGGCACTAACACTTTATAAAATAGCATGCTTTCCCTGGTAGAAAATTGAGCATATTAGATAGTCGGTTCACGATCTATTGGGCAGATCCGTTTCCTAATAGTTCGCCAGAAATAAACCAGCATCTGACCAGAAATTTATAGAAAATCTAAATAGCTTACATAACCCTAAAAAATTATTGAAAATGTAAATCCCATTATAGTACTTCTGCGTTAAAACAGGATGCAAATTTTTATTCGATTATTTATTTGATTTTTTTATGTTTTATTTAATTATAAAACTCTAACCTTAAAAAAACTTTTAATGAAATAAGTTTTTAGTTTTTATTTCGAATCTATCCCAAATATATCTTAGCATTCTATTAACAATAAGCTATTAAATCCATGACATGATAATCATTATTAAATTATAAAAATTCGTTAAACGTTATTTTTTATTTATTTATTCATTAACCATAAGTTGGTCAGGTTTCTGACGAGAAAACGTCGACAGGTAGCGGGGTTTCTGGCCAGACTTTTAAGCAGAAATTGGCCATTCCCTATAAAATAGAGTAAAATCTGGCGAACATATGGGGAACGTTTCTACCAGGGTTTATATTACACTTATTCACTATTGCTTAAAACCATGCTATTACATGCTGAGAAATTATGTTAGTTTAACTCTAAATTTGATTACGTCGTTACTGTTAATTTTGGAAAACAGGGTGTTAAGTATACGGATTTTAAGGAATATGGATTGGGAATCTACTACGATATTGTTAACTAAAGGTTTTCTGCGTTAACTTGTAGACGGTCTCTCTTGGTGCAGTTACAAATACAGTCTGAGATCTCTCTTGGTGCAGTTACAAATACAGAATGGCGGAGCTTAGTTAAGAAAGAAGCTTAGATTTGAAAGTGAGAAGAAAATTCGTATTGATGTGACGAAATTTGTGTGTATGAGTGTGTGTGTATACAAGGTGGGGACGAGAAATCGTCCGTTTAAAGACCCCCTTTGTTTTGCTCTTGGAGTCCTATTACAAACCCGAGATTTTATATTAGTGAAAAGTCAGGGTTCGCCTCGTGTACGGAGCACGCGGTTATTATCAAGATATCGATAAATTTACATTGCTGTTGCTATGTTTCATTTAAACACCTAAAATAATGTGCTTTAATATTTATAATTGTTTAAAAATAAAAATTCAATCAATTCTTTAAAAGGAAAATTTTAAAAAGGGACTGATGCATATAGTGTCTAAAAATTGAGAAGAAAGAAAAAAAAAAAATATATATATATATATATATATATATATATATATATATATATATATATAAACTTCAAAAAAGGGTGTTTTACATTAACCTATTTTATAGTATTTTAACTAATATCCTTAATTCAGTTCAGCTACTGATTACTGTTGATATAGAGTTTGAAGCCTACTGGATATGTGCAGTAATTTGTATCGTTGAAATAATACGCATTATAGCAATTTTTAATGTTTACAAAATTGCATAAAGTAAGAAAAAATGGAAACATGAATTGTACACTATATAGATCTAGCGCTTTGAAGCCTATTAGACACGTGTATTTAAATTTACATATTTAATTTGACATATTTTATATTATTTTAAACTATTATTCGAAGGTAGTTATTACTATCTAGCGCTTTGAAGCTTACTAAACATGTGCAGTAACGTGTGAAGTTGAAATAATACGCATTATAGCAATTTATAATTTTTACAATAATGTATATGGTAACTAGAATGGAAAAATGAATTGTAAACTATATAGATCGAGCGCTTTGAAGTTTGTTAGACATGTGCAGTATCGTGTGCAGTTAAAATAATACGAATTATAGCAATTTTTAATCTTTAAAATATTGCATAAAGTAACAAAAATTTATAGTATTTTAAACTACTATTCTGAATTCAGTTGAGCTGCTGAATAGTGTTGTACGTAGTTATTATTATCTAGCGCTTTGAAGCTTACTAGACATGTGCAGTAACGTGTGAAGTTGAAATAATACGAATTAATGCAATTTATAATTTTTACAATAATGTATATGGTAACTAAATTGGAAAAATGAATTGTAAACTATATAGATCTAGCGCTTTGAAGCCACCTGACACGTGTATTTAAATTTACATATTTAATTTGACATATTTTATATTATTTTAAACTACTATTCCGAATTCAGTTGAGCTTCTAATTAGTGTTGAAGGTAGTTATTATTATCTAGCGCTTTGAAGCTTACTAGACATGTGCAGTAACGTGTGAAGTTGAAATAATACGAATTAATGCAATTTATAATTTTTACAATAATGTATATGGTAACTAAAATGGAAAAATGAATTGTAAACTATATAGATCGAGCGCTTTGAAGTTTGTTAGACATGTGCAGTACCGTGTGCAGTTAAAATAATACGAATTATAGCAATTTTTAATCTTTAAAATATTGCATAAAGTAACAAAAATGTATAGTATTTTAAACTACTATTCTGAATTCAGTTGAGCTGCTGATTAGTGTTGTACGTAGTTATTATTATCTAGCGCTTTGAAGCCTACTTTCTATTCAAACTATGATTTTGGACTTAATAATTAATATTTTTGTATGTACCTGGCATAAAAAGATTGCTCCATCTGTATTTGAATTTGCTCCACTATTAGAATTTAATTATTCATCTTAGTTACCGAGCAAATTGAAGAAAAACGGCTTTTACGCTTCAGCAATGACGCCGCCGCTGCGCGATGGTGTGCATTTTTCTACGTTAAGGGAGGAAGCTACCGATTTTTGGTATAAAAATCGATTTTTTTTAAGTGGTACAACACTTATTTAACCCTCTTTCTTTCGAAAGTAAAAGGTTTTACGCGAAAACTAATTTTATGCCCATTTGAACGAAAATGGCCACTTTTTTCCCTGAAAAGCGAGACTAAAATTACACTTTTGGCCCGTAAAAATGAATAGCGGGAAAAAAATTACTTTTTTATAACACGTCAATAAAAAAGACCATTTTCGGCGCCTATAAAGTGCAGCGAAAATAGACTTTTCCGAGCGTCACATAAAGGATACTGAAAATACTTTTTGTCGTTACCTTTTATTGGTAGCGAAAATACTCATTTTCGCTACCTTTTATTTTCGGTACCCTTTATTTATTTTTGCTCCATTTCCTTAATAAAGTGGACGACTCGAAAAACTCTATTCTCAATCCACTTTGTAGACGACAAAGAATGGCCTTCTTTATGTACTTGTTATAAAAAATACGATACCCAATTTGGGACAAAAGCCCATTTTTGCCCCTAGTTGCGTAATATACTATTTTCCCGCAAATGCGTGAGACAAGTAATTTTTTTCCCGCCGATGCGGGAAAAAAGTGACTTCACTAGAAACTACTCCAAATTCCTTTATTTCATCAAGTTCTACCAATAACCCTGATTATCGATTGTCTTTTAACAATGTCGTCTTTTAACAGTCCATTAGTCCCGCTTTTCAAGTCAAAATGTAGCCACAGTTGAGATGGGCATAAGGTACTATATGTAACTCGAGAAAAAAGTCGATTTTTCCTTATAGCGATATATTTCCTTATTCCGATAGCTTCGCTTCGCTCACTCGGGCAGTAAACTCACCCGCGGGAAAAATATTCGACTTTTTGCCCTTGTTATATAATGTACTATTTCTTTAACTTATTTGAAGCTGTAGATAAATGGTTGATCATGCTATTTTTATTGATATTTATGTTTAAACTCATTTTTCTCTAAACTTAATTTTCATAACTTACTTTGTAAACCTGGGCAACAGTTCTTAGTGAATCATGCTGAAAATTTTTGTACGTTCTTTTTAACATATTTGAACAAATTTAAAGAAAGTTTTTTTATTATTACCTAAAATATAATTTTTAAAAATATAAGTTAATATTAAAATACTACTTATATCGCAAACAATAAACTATTCATATAGAATATAACCTCAGAATAGATAAAAAATATTATTTGAAAATGTTGCTCTTTAAATGTCTTTATTTTAGCATGAAATGGTCATAAAAAAGTATGTATACCAATCCATCGTAACCCCTTGGGCACAGTGATAATCAAATATATGTCTGTTTTTACAGGTTTTTTCAAAATAGCTACTTCAAAGGGTGGTGAATTTGAAAAAAACAGTCTAAAATGTCATCTTTTTCTATATTATAACATGTTTTGTAGAAAAAAAATTTTCTTCCTAAATTAAACGATTTTAGTGTTTGCTGTATCTTTTTCCCTTAAACAATGCATCAATTTATGGGTATAACCCTTTTATTTCGGCATAAATTTTATTATTAACGAGTTTTGTTAACAAAATAAACTTTGAACATTGAAATTTCTTGCAAAAGTAATACCGTATTGAATCTATTCAAATTTTGTAGTATGGCATTTATTTCTAGAATCTTCTAAATCTTTGGTAGCTATGCGGTGGATCCAGGGGGGGCGATGGGGGCGATCGCGATGGAGGCGATCGCGATGGAGGCGATCGCCCGCCCCCCCCCAAGAAAATTTTTTATGTTAACCCATGAATCCTTATCTTAAACCCTAAACCAATAACCAATTGACCCTGAACACATAAACTGTAAAAACATAATCCTATAAGTCGAAAATCATTATTTAATCAATAAACGCATAAACCTCAAAACCCAATTAATCTAAGATAAGCAATTTAGAATTAAATAAATAAAAAAAATGTAACCCATGAACCCTAAACTCAACTTAGAAAATTTTTACTAAATTTCAAATTTTTCAAATTTATTTCGTTTATTTAACTATTGTAATAATTTGTATACATTAATATTCATCTATAAATATTTGTTCAACTTTCTGATGCACATTGAAATTAAAATTTATAAAAACATACGTATAAAACTATTAATTAGACTAAACTTCTGTTTATACATAGAATTACCGGTCTTCTTACAGTTTCATAGCATTTTATGAAAGTTATGCATAACTTTTTCCATACATTTAAGGAAAAACAACTTTTGTTGGATTTACTAAATATCATTATTTATTTGTTCACGTACCAAAATTGTTCGTTATCCAAACCAACGTTTGGAAGATTCAACAAAAGCTTTTATTTGCATTTTTCAATTGATTGAATAATTTGAAAAATATTTCCTCTCTTGATAAGCTTTATAATAGTATTCCCTCGCTTGTTTTTATTTTTTAGTATAAATAAGTTTGAGTATGAATTAATTAATTAATTAGAAACTATATCCTCTGCATGTTTCATGTGTAGGAATTTATTTATAAAACAAAAAATAAACAGAAGTAACACGAGCGTTTCCTGATTCGGCTACCTTAAAATACGATGGTTTATGTGAAGAAGCAGTCTGCAAACTCACAAAAAATATTCCATTTTATTTAATGAACCATTAAATGTATTAAAGCAGAAGATTTTTGCTGAATTAGAATTTTGGAAGGAAAAATGGCTAAGAGAAAAATACGTCGCTTGCACTGCAATTAAATTGCTTGAATTCTGTGATTGCGACGTGTATCCAACTATCCAACTCGCTCTTATCTGTGAGGTTCTTCCCGTTTTATACATAATTATTCAAAGAAATGTATAAAACCAACAACCCCTTGAAAATTCTATGTTTTGGCCTGAACGTAAAGTCAATAAAGTTGGCCACAGTTAAATCGGGAGTAAAGTTCTATATGCAATACGGGAATAAAGTCGAGTATTCCCTGAAGTGATTATTGCCCTCGCTTCGCTCGGGCAGTAAACTCACCCTCGGTATTAATTATCGACTTTATCCCCTTGTTACATAACGTACTATTTTCTACAAGTATAAAAAATGACTTTTTCTATGCTTGCAAAGGGAATGGAAAATTGGGCATTCCGAAAAAGGCATGCATGGAAATGACCCTATCGACACACTATATTAAAAAAATACGGTGTGTAACACGGATAGAAAGGTTTTTTTCGAACTCGGAAGTTCATTTGAGCACTCGTGCTAGTCTCAGACGCCTTCGGCGCTCTCGACTTTCGCTGGCCGTGACCATTTATCATTCTCGCCTAGAAAAAGCCACCCCCCCCCCTAATTGCACAATGTACTATTATATTTTAACAGCTTAACTGGAATTTTCCAAAAAACTTCTCGTCTTCTTTCAATAAATATTCCAATAAATTTTACTAGAACCTTTCATGAAAGAATGCACTAAGCACTATTGGAGAGTTTCCGAAATTTACCATGGACGTTTCCTGGAAGGTTACTGGAAAGATTGCGCTGAGCATTATTAACAAATTGATAAATTTTATATTTTACAAGTCTGCCCGAAATTTTTCAAAAGTTTCCCGTATTCTTCCGAGAAGTATTCCATTATAAATCTTACCAGATTCTTTCGTGAAATATTGGGGTAAGCAAAACCGGGGGGTTTCCAAAATATTATATGGATCACTTTCGGAAGGTTACCAGCTTGATTATGGTGATCTTTTACAAAACCTCTTGTATCTTTCCATGAAATATTCCATTAAAAACTTATCATAATCTTTTATGAAAGATTTTGGGAAGCTTTGCGTTAATGTTTTTGAAGTAAAACATGGATTCTTGAATTTTATAGTTTATCAGTTTATTTTTAATCTTAATTACGAAAAAGTGTGACAAAAATGTATGAAAGTGTGATAAAAGTGTCAGAAAGTGTTATAAATCATGTTCCAACTACAACAGAAACTCACGATTTTATCACATTTTTATCGTACTTGCAGCACACTTTATCACGGATTCATCACATTTCCCATTTCCAATAGGGTTGTAGTGGAAACGGCTATTAGGATGCTCAGACTATATATATATAGGATATTACAAAAATTGAAAAATTTTGTCTACAATATCTGAAAATTAAGCATGCTTGTGATGTTTCAAAATGATCTCTGTTAACAAATTACGGGAAACTTGTTAAGTTTTTCTGTATATATTAGTATATTATGACACTGTTGTGGGAGATGGTTTTCTACCTTGCTCGAGGGTTTTCGCACGAGCGAAGCGAGTGAGAAAATCGAGCAAGGTAGAAAAACACCTCCCACAACAGTCTCATACGATATTTTATAGCACAACAACCTCAAAATCGACAATAAAGTTGGCATTTTGAGGTTAGTGTGCTATAAATAATATTTATTGTCGGCGAAGCGTCAGACTTCGTGTCAATCGCGCGTAAGCGCGAAGGGAAAATAACATCTTCCCTGCCTTCCCCCTCCCGCCATTCTTCTGCTTAACTCCTGCGGCTGCACGCGCCACAGGTTCTCACTCCGTGCTCGCACTCTCTACTGTAAGGACGCCCGGTGCTAAATCAGTTTTTCCTCACAGCCGACATCCAGAGAGCCTTCACTGTTTTTCTTCTGCCTTATCATATTTATTGTATTCAAAGCAGAGAGCGCAGAGTGTTCTATTATAATACAGTCTTTATTCAAATAAACTCAGTGTGCAATTGTATTTCTTCCCTGGACCACCCAATTCCAGCGACTCTAACATTTATACTCATTAATTTTATACTCACCTTTTATAATTATCATAAAGAATGTATACGTTTTTTTAATAATTTTGAGTTTAAAAACTTAACCGAAAATGCGATTTTGCCATCCTTCATACCATTAAACGAGATGTGAAAGTCCCTACCTTACCGACACCACGTTTATATTTTGTCTGCATTAAATAAATATTTATAAAAGAATGCAATACTGTGTCCTCCGTATTCATATTATGAATCTTCAATTGAATGTTCCAAAGCTTTCATTAGTAATCTTACAAAATGCTTCCAAAGTTTCAAACATCAAAACAAGAATATTTCATGAAAGCTTATCTGGAATCTTGCAAAAAGCTTCCCGTACCCTTCCAAGAGATATTCCTTTTTCATCTTACTAGAATCTTTCATAAAAAATTGCTGTAAGAAATGCTGGAAGGTTTCTGAAATATAACATGGATTTCTCCTAAAAGGTTAATAGAAAGATTACGGTGGGCTTTCTTGACATATTAAAAAATTATGTTTTTACAATCATCCAAAAAGCTTCCCGCACCATTCCAAGAAATAATCCTTTGAATCTTGACAAATAAAAATTCGTTTGTTTAATAAAAAATGACCGCGATATTTTCGAGATATCTAAAGCAATCAAAAATTTAAAAAAAATATAACCTCAAATATGTTGAAGATAAAAAACCATATTATAGTCTTGGCAAATAGCTAACACAAGAGATATGGAAAGCTACCGCTTCAAGCTCAATTTATTTTAAAGACTATTCCACCATACGTTTCCAAAATATCACCGTTTAAAAAATGTCGTTTTTGTGTATAACTGCAATAAGAAAGAAGATATCTTTTTATACATAATTTCGTGTCAGAGAAGTTACGTTTTTTTTTACTGTTCCGTTTTTTTAACAACATGATTTTTTTCAAAAAAAGAAAAAGAAACAAAAAAGCGATGTTTCTGTGTATAACAGAAGAAAGGAAATTACTTTTTTTAAATTTAATTTGAAGATAGGAAATATTATATGCTCTTTCAAATGCATTTAAACTGAATCGATAATACTATTGTAACATACAAAAAATTAACCCGAAAAACTAAAACTCAAAAATCGATAAACCACTATAAAATTAAAAAAAAAAACATTATTTTTAAGCTCCCTTTCTTAAAAAATACAAAAAAAATGAGTCCTGGATCATTATATTTGCTGGGGATTACTCGATATAAAGGGATACATACATAGATACATATACTCTCTAAATCAGGAAGAGTGATTTTTTCACTCGTTTAAAGATGCGTGACGAGCTAAATCATTCAGCTTCGAGTGACTTTTCCGCATACTCCACTCGAATAAAGTGATGCTTTTCACTCGACCAAAATGAGTGGTGCTAATCACTCGTTTATCTCGAGTGATCTAGTAGCTCCCGAGAAAAAAGATTCCTATATGATCACATATAATCATATCTGATTCACCATATATATGTTCATATGTAATTGTATGCAAAATTTGATAACATAAGATCATATATGAATATACTAGAACATATATGAACATACTAAATCATAAAAAAATTAAAAATGAACATATATGAGAGAAATTAAATAATAATTTACAATTTTTGCAATAAAATATTAGTTTTTTTGGACTAAAAAATAAATTTTTTGGCTTCACAGGCACTCAGTTAGCCACTGCGTCAAACTTGTTCTTGGTTTTTAAAGGTTACAATCTCTCCAAGTGCATATATTAACGTATTCTAATATCACATAATCATATATGATCATATATGCTCATATATGAATACATATTCCTACATATTTTCATATATACTTATATATAGCAAACATTTTTAAGATTTTTACTATCATATAAAATCATATATGATTGTATTTAATAATACATTGCCATATATCTTCACGCAAAATCATATATACATAATAAATTTGGGATTTTCGATCATATAAAAACATATGTGAGAAGATATTACAAAGTGTTATTATATGAAATTATGTATAATATTCATATATTGTCATCTACAAAAATATGTTATCAAATTTCGGATTAAGACACATGTGGCTACATATAATTACATATGAACACATTTTATTTTATGTAATTTGATGTGATCACATGTACACATATATATTATCTTATATATTTATATATGTCCTCATATATACTCATATCTGATCATATATGATCATATAGGAATCTTTTTTTCCAGGGATTGTTATTATTTCTTATCGACATAAAGAAAATAAGGAAATTTTCATCGAAGACGAAAATAAAAAGTAATGTAAGCGCTTGCTTAAGAGGTTGCCGGATTCTCTGTACTTGTCTAATTAAGTTTTTCGCTATTTATTCAAATAATAATTGATCGAATCGAAAAATAAGAGTTGTCCCTGCTTCGTCTAGGAACAAGGAATAATTTGAGTGCTTAAAAAGTACGCAATACTTTTTCGTTTTCGAGAAAACTTTGAATTACAAAACCAACGTCTAAATATAACCTCTTCTTTTAGTAATTCAAACTATTCTCAAATAACAAACACATATATGAACTGTTTTGGCACTTAAAATATTGCTTATTCTTGAACGAAGCGTCTGACAACTCATAGTTTTTTATGAAATAAATTATATTATTTAAATAAATTACGAAAATGGTATGTGGTAATAATATGATTTCTGCATTACTTAATCTAAATTAATTCACATGCACATAGTTAATTAAATTTTTGCACATAAAAGAAAAGTTATGTCTATGCTTTATATACAAAAAACAGTATTTTATTGATATTAGAATTTTATGTAACCTATAAGGACGATTTGAATTGTCTTTCTTAACTAGCCGCGATGGCGTAATCGGTAGGATGGAAGCTTCTGGAGTACAGCGTCCCAGGTTTCAAATCTCGTCCAAGTTAAAAATTTTTTCATGTATCAATAAATGCATTATTACTGTATAATTCTATAAGCGTGCATAATGTAAGCGAAAATAATAATATAAAAATGTGTAAAATAAAAAAACCCTTACCACCACAGCTTACAATAATCTGTTTCTGAACCTTTAGAAAAAGCTTTCCAAATGATTCTCTGAACGGTTGTGGTAATCTTTGCTGGAATATTTCTGACATGAATTTGTCGCGAACATTTAGAGCTTCCGGGAAGCTTCCATGAAAGCTTTCTAAAAGAATATGTAGTATCCCGCGTAAAAAAAATTACGTTTGGCCAAAGTTTGGCTGAAGTTTTAGTTTGGCAAAACTTATGCTCAACTTGGCCAATGAGACTTTTCCAAACTTGTTCAAATATATCGCTAAGCTTGGCAAATGTTTGGAAAAACTTCAAATAAACTTCATTAAAACTTGTAAAAAATAGTGAATGATAGTAAAAACTAAGAAAAACTTTAGGAAAACTTAAGAATTTGTAAAAAAGTTAGTAAAGCTTGTTGAAAGTTTGACGAAAGTTTGGCAAAACTTTCGATAAACTTTATAAGAACTTTCAAGAAAAGGCAAGATTTTTTGAAAGTTTGGCAATACTTTAAAAAAACTTTATCGAAAACTGTAAAATAGACAAAATTTTGATGAAAGTTTAGTGAAATTTTGGCAAAACTTTAGAAAAAGTTTAAAATACTTCTAAAAATTGGCAAAAGTTTTTGAAAGTTTAGCAAAAATTTAAAATCACTTTATCCAAACGTTTCATGAAAGTTGCTAAAAGTTTGACAAAACTGTAGAAAATCTTCATTAGACCTTGTGAAAAATGGTAAAAATGTAGTGAAAGTTTGGTAAAACTTAGGTAATATTTCAGACAAACTTTATCAATATTTGTAAAAGAACGTTGCCAAATTTGATATCGTATAGTTTTTCTAAGAGTTTAAACTGTTTTGGTTTCAAATATTAATAGAATTTCTAGATTGAATTAATTAAATAAAAACGGCTTTTTATGCTCTATGAAAAAATTTAAAAAGTCTCCGTTACTATTTGGAATCAGAGAATTTTTATTTAATATACATTTAACTTCTTTATATTAATGGCTATATATATTGTCAATAACCGGGAATTACTATTCTAACGACACCTGAGGATGATTTTTCGTGCATTTTTAAAACTGACGGAAAGTGCGTTGTTTTACCGCTGGAGAGTTGGGTTAATGGATTTGGATTTCCGCCAGAGATCGGAAAAGAACCACTTTTTGCCCACTTTATATGTATATGAAAAATTATGCTTTCGGTGTAAATAGGACAAAATAGTATATTGTGTACCAAGGGCGAGAAGTGGGCTTTTATTGACAGAGTGTGAGTTTGCAGTTGCCTGAGATGAGTATACTGCAAATACACGAAGTCAAAATGGCCCTCTCGTGTACACTATAGTGCACACGGGCGTAAAATAAAATGAGGAGTGAGTGTAAAGTACTCAACTTACGACCGTTGGTCGGAAAACGATTACTTTAGGCCCAGTTTTGAAGGCAAAAGAACGTGAAAATCGTGCATGTGTTTAAAAAATGTATTTTTTAGGTAAAAACGATGAATGAATTAACTAATATATTTACAAAGGAAGTTTTACTTTTATTAGAGTTATTATTATTTATGATAAGTAGATAATATGTCTAGATTTTTTTTAGAATTTTTTTACATTTCGATTATTATTAACATTTGTAATGGATTTTTAAAACGTCGTAATTACATAAAACATTTTATGATAGTGAAGCATAAGTTGATGATTATTAATCGTCAGGCAGTGACTGGTACAGAGTTGATAAAGAGAGCCGACACTATAAAATGAATCTTAGAAACAATAAAACAATAGAATCAACAATGTAATTTGACGAGAGTATTTGAACCATATTTACAGTAACAATACAACATAAAATTATAGATGCTTTTAATGTCGAATAATTTATCACTAATTACTTTAGGCTGCCTTAAACCCAAGAACTGTGTCAAAACTGATTATAAGTGAGAAAAGGTTTTTGTTTACAAAAATACTCCGTTTATTCGACATTATTACTATTCGGCTAATTCATTTAAAATAAAAAATTATTTGGAATAATATAACATTTACTTTTTCTTTTAATCCTCATAATACCAATGAATAAATAATAGGATTTTATAAATATTCAAAATATTGTTTTAATAGGGAATAAGAAAATAAAAATAATTATGAAGAATTTATAGTTGTTTTTATAGAATAATTTTTTTCAAAAACCAAATAATATCACATTTACATAAAAAAATTACGGTGTTTCACTTTTCTTTTCTATAAAATGAGTATTCGGAAATACTTTTTAATGATAATTAAATTGGCAACTAATTATAAAGTAAAAATAGATAATGCCTATTAAAGCTGGCTTTTGTTTGGATAAAACCGCTTATGCCAAATGTGTTTATGTTCACTTTAAAACAGAATTAGAAAAACGTTTAACGGAATAAACATAAGAATTTCTACTTTTCAAATGTATTGGAAATTCGAAGATTTATTTTAATTAGTCCTGACTGAGAAATAAAAGCAGAAATATGAAATTGTTCAGATCTACTCATTTACATAAAACAGAAGCAAAACTTCAAAAAAAATTTCTTACTCTATTTCATGAAAATTTGTTGGATGAATGACATAGAACTGTCCATCAATTTTTGTGAAGTAACATACATTGATTATATCCTCAATATTAATCGCTATGAAATTATTTTCGATCTTTTCGCATAAAGAAATTGTAGGTATAAAGGTTTCACTTATAGGACAAAGATATGATGGCTTAAGTATACATTTTGTAATAATTGCATATGTAATACAATTAGCATTGCATTCGCTACATGGTGCATTACAACAATTACACACGGTTATAAAAAAATTTATTACACCTACGTAATTAACGCCATCATATGTGTACTTTGTACACGAAGAATTACTTTTCTTCGAAAGTGCATGCGTTTCAGTCTGAAAATACATTCCATTTATCAAGAGTCTTTTAAACACATAAAACTTTGAATGATTCAAGATATTGTGATATGGTCTTAAAACACTTAGTGCAAAATCAGGAATATCGCCAATCATTTTATAAGCCCCCACTGCAAAAATATCATTACTAAGATATTTAGTTTTATATCTTCGTGTACCAGAATATTCAATTTTTTTTGCAAAATTTAAATGCTGCAGTTTCAGGTCGCAATAATTTTTGTTTTAATTCAGTCAGCGATAAGAATGTCGATACAGATGAATAAATTTGTAGTTCCACATACCTTGAACCATGAACATACGTTTTTATAACGCCGTTTAAATTTTCGAACGGGAAACAAAATGTAGCTCAAAGAGGACCAAGTTTTTTGACGACTTCAGGTAAGTGAAGAAGTAACTGCAAATTACATGCTTGGCTTTTTGTTTCATATAAAGTTTCGAATCTTCTAACATACTCAGTCAAAACGCGTTTAGCCTCAGTTATCATTGACTCTGAAATACTTGATAAATTCAAAAGTGTAATAGCATGTACTAATAATAGATGGTGTTCAAAATAATCTTTTGCCATGATGTTTTCTAGAATCATTGAGCTATAAACTATTAAAAATAATTTTAATTCCGACGCTTTCCAATATGAGTAATCGCTAACTTTTCGCGGGATTCTAGGCACAAAAGAAGGAAGAGTGAGTCCCTTGATTTTATCAGTGATAATCTTAGTGAAACCAAATAAAGAGGCAGCATGCGTTCGATTTTCCGCATCAAACCAAAAGCACATTCTCTTTTTTGTTATGCCTTGATATACGCAATGCATAACATCGATAGTTGTTGAATCAATGTAATCGTGAACTATTAAACTCAGGGTTGTAGGACCTTTTACACCAAATACAGGGACGTTCGTATCATGAGCTTCTTGTGCATATAATTTTGATTCCTCGGTTGTTCTCAAGTCTAATTGTTCAACAAATGGATAAATTTGTACATGATCAACTCTTTTTGTTTCAATTTTACACTTCGGACAACCATATGTAGCGTTAAATTGCTGAATATTAAGAAATACTGCTTTAGCGCATAAATCGCACGTACCACTCATGATTAATCCTCGTACGCGTAATGGATTTAAAATTCCCGGAACTACGAAATCTACTCCCTTATACAATTTTTTAAATCTTTCAGAAAAGTGTTCATAAACAAATTAGCTGATGGTTTATGTGAACCAAACCACAAGCCTGCTAGTATGACATTTTCTTTTTTAATTCTCATGTTATACGGCAATTCGTTAATCATAAGTGTAACGAAGCGATTTTTTGTCGCTTGTTACGCACGCGCTACCCTACGAATTAGGCCGATTTCAAATGGAAATCCGCCACCCTGCAACCCGGAGATCAGTCACTCTACCTCTCGTCTAGGGGCCGTATAGAAAAGCGAACCATTATTTATTATTTTGTTATTTTATTTTGTTTTCATTCCGCCGAGTTAACGGCCAGCGCATTCCGCTGAGGAAAGTTTTACATCAGTTTCAGCCTCAACACCTCCCAGCAGTACCAACAACGTCGACGCACCCTCCGAGCGCCTTTAGCTACATGTGCCTGCCTATGCTACTGGTCGTCGTCATCACCAAGAAATGCCTAAACCAGGTCGAGTTAAGTTATTCTTTCTAACTTCCTAAGTTCTCTCCCCATGAGTAATTTCTTTGCCGCCTTCTGTGTTTTCTAACATAAAACACCCGAGCAGGCGTGTTTGCTCGTTTTCATCGCTAAAGTTTAATTTCACCCACGAAATTAAAATGTTTTGAAATTCCCTCGCGGAATAATGGCTCACGACACTGCAAGTCAATGTACGTTACAGTGACTCCGGGCAATAGTGGGAGAGAAGGGGACGAAAGAGGCGTTCCGTACCGACCTGGCGACGACGACAGCGCAGCCCGCTCACGGCCAATCAGCACTGTCCGCGTAGCATTACGGAGCCTCGGGGATGTGCTGGAGACGTTGGGCTGGTGACTGATCTACTGGCTGCCTTCGAGGGACGAAATCGGGACCTGGACCTGCGGAAGCGCGCCATCCTTCGTGTCTCCCGCGCCGCGATCTTTCAACTCGTTGCCGTCGCTTTCAATCATTTTTTTTTAATTGTTTAATTCGGCATATTCATTTATTTTATTTTTTTTAAGTTAAAGATAATTTAGTTTCTTTTAATAACTTATTAGCATCGGTCTTGCCTCCAGGCACCGAACTCGACGACGAGACTTGCTCCGCCGCCAAACTGTAAGTTTTTCAAAGCGTGCCTACATTGGGGCAGTAGAAATTTGCGCTAGCGAATTTCTTTCTCTCGCGCCTCTCTAAAATTTAAAACTTCGAAGCAATCGTTCGTAGTAGCTCCCGGAGCGACCGCGTGCCTGCGAGCACGTGTTTTTCGCGAACGGAAACGAGGTAGAGTGCGAGAGCTTTTGGAACATTACATAGCTTAGTTTAGATTATTAATAGGTGCCTAAGAGGCCCTTATCCATTATTTAATCGCTTGATATTTTGCATATAATTCCTTTAATATCGTTTAATTTATTAATTTTTTTTTGTATGTAGAGTGCCTCAGGGCCGATATTTTCCTATCTTTTATTTCGTAGATTTTGTTAAAATAGTTTCCTTTATTTTTTTTGATTTGTATTATATTTTGTTTGAGCCACATTCGTGCTAGGGATTAGACAGGCTAAGTTTAAGAACGATCGGGCCCGTCCTAACTTCAAGTGCGCAGATAAATTGCCTTTTTAAAGGCACTAGTTTTTGTTTTGTAATGATACGCAAACAGTAATTAGGTATCATTAAAGGCTCCAATTTATTTAATATCAAGTTTCATTATTTCTATCCCATCCCTAGTGCACATACCCGTCTATAACCGTCTCTCGCTTGAGAAAAGTAAGTTGCTCGTGCCGTTTGACCCCACGACTCTCTGCTGGTCTAGCCGAGCCAGTGCAGTCACCCATAAACCCATAAAATCCATTTTTTTTCCTTAATCTCAGGGGCACTGCTGAGGTAGTTTTAATTTAAAATCAGTGCCTGGCGCCCTGCTAATGCGGCCTTCTGCTGCAGCATTATTGCGGAGTCTGCTGGAGAACAGCGACTCCGAATTGATCATTTTCTTCCTACTCATAATCTTATATTTCATTTACACGTGCGAGTTTGTCGGTCCTCCCACGAGCTGCAAAAACGCACGTTATATAAGATAAAACGGCCAGATGCTAACTTTCGATGACTTGAATAGTGGTATGCCATCAGAATTCCATGTAAACGTGATATTATTATCATTTGCTAAAAAATCTTCTGGTAATGATTTATACACAGATTCGTCATATATATCTTCATAGTTAAATTCATTCTGTTTTTCGCGCATATTACGATAACGTAAATTATCTTTAAATCCTGACCTTTTATAAAGAGAAGCTACCTGCGATAAAATAGGGATTTCCAAAAAATAACTTATTTCATCGGTATTATTACATTTCTGACAGAATTGTTTCTCTAATTTTGAAAAGCATACGCAACAGTAATAGTGATGAATAAGAGGGGCATTTATATTTGCAAAAAAAATTTTTAGTTTGTAATGAGTTTTAACGCAACTATTTGGTTGAATGCAATGTAGTGATATGAGTTATAAAATACTCGATAGAAGTACTCCTGTTATTCTGAAGCGTATGGCAACAGTAAAAATGGACAAAATGCTTTCCGCGATTGATATCGGCGCTCCTGGGTAAACCGGGTCATTGGCATTTCTCATTGGCAGATCGTCATCATCGTCATCCTCATATTCTGAGCCTTCGCTTTCCACTGCCTCCTCATCCGTTGAACAATCTGTTGAACGATCGCAAGAGCTTACACTTTCGTTTTCAGATAAACGTTCATTTTCATTTTATTTTTGTATTTCATCAGATAAACGATGATTCTGATTTTCTTCTTCGATTTCATCTAATATAAAATATCATACATAAATGAATTAAAAGTGTACAATAAGCGAGTTATTATGTTTTAAGTAAAATTTTTTTACCTGTCCCTCCTTGGAAAAACTGACATATGTAACCATATATAATTATACATAAAATTCAAATATGCTTATATATAATCATATATGATTATATATAAATTATGACCTTATACAAATTTATGTAGTCATATAAAATTATATATATAACTATACATATAAATCTATATGCTCTTATATGTTGTGTGTGTGTGTCTGCGTGTGTGTGTATGTGTGTGTGTGTGTGTCTGTGTGTGTGTATCTCTGTATGTGTTTCTTTGCGGATCTGTACGTGTGTGTGTGTCTGTCTGTGGCTGTGTACGTTGTGTGTTTCTGTGTGTGCGTGTCTGTGTGCCTGTGTGTGTGTATGTGCGTGTGTGTGTATCTGTATGTATCTGTGTATGTGTGTGTATGTGTCTGTGTGAGTGTACGTCTGTGGGTGTGACTGTGTGGGTGTGTTTGAGTGTCTTTTTGCGTGTGTTCGTGTAGATGTGTGTGTCTGTGTGTGTCTATCTGTGTGTGAATGTGTCTGTGTGAGTGTGTATGTGTATGTCTGTGTGTGTGTATGTGCGTGTATGTGTATGTATATGTATGTCTGGTTGTATATATGTCTGTGTATGTGTGTCTGTGTGAGTGTATGTTTGTGTGTGTGCCTGTGTGGGTGTGTTTGTGTACCTGTGTGCGTGAGTGTGCGTGTGCGTGTTGATGTATATGTCTGTATGTTTGTATGTGTGTGTCTATCTGTGTGTGTGACTGTGTGTGTATGTTTGTGTATGTGTGTGTGACTTTGTGTGTCTGTGTGTGGGTCTATGCGTGTGAGTGTATCTGTGTGTCTTTGTGTGTATATATATGTGTGCGTGTGTGTGTCTGCCTGTGTCTGTATGCGTCTGTGTGTTTCTGTGTGTTTGAATGTGCGTGTGTGTGTAACTGTGTGTGTATGGACGTGTATGTGTATATGTATGACTGTGTGATAATGTGTCTGTGTCAGTAGTATGTGTATGTCTGTGAGTTTGTGTGCGCGTGTGTGTGTATGTGCGTGCATGTGTATGCATCTGTTTGTCTGTGTGTGTATGTGTCAGTGTGCGTGTGTGTGTCTGCCTGTGCCTGTGTGTGTCTGTGTGTTTCTGTGTGTTTGAATGTGCGTGTGTGTCTATCTGTGTGTGTATGGGCGTGTATGTGTATATGTATGTATATGTGTTAATGCGTCTGTGTGAGTGTGCATGTGTATGTCTGTGAGTTTGTGTGTGCGTGTGTGGGTATGTGCGTGTATGTGTATGTATCTGTGTGCGAGTGTGTCTGTGTGAGTGTATGTTTGTTTGTGTGACTGGGTTGGTGTGTTTGTATATCTGTGTGCGTGTGTGTGTGAGTGTGTGTGTGTGCGTGTGGATGTGTATGTCTGTGTGTGAGTGTGCGTGTGTGCGTGTGGATGTGTATGCCGGTGTCTGTGTGTATCTATCAGTGTGTGTGACTGTGTGTGTATGTTTGTGTATGTGTGTGTTTGACTGTGTGTCGATGTGTATGGCTGGGTATGTATGTATGTGTCTGTGTATGTCTGTCTGTGTGTGTATGTATGTGTCTGTGTATGTCTGCCTGTGTATGTACGTCGGTGTATGTGCGTATCTTTGTGTGTCTGTACGTATGTGTGTGTCCGTTTAGCCAAAAGCAACGTCGGGCACTACGCATTTATGGTATATATAGATATACTTTTACACGGGTCAGGTGTCGGTTTTGGCTGCACTGGTGTGTGTCTGTCTGTGTCTATGTATGTGTCTGTGCGTTTCTGTGTGTGTGTGTCTATGTGTTTCTGTGTGTGTGTGTGTGTGTGTGTGTGTGTTTCTGTGTGTGTGAGTGTGTGTGTGTGCGTCTATGTGTGTGAGTGTGTGTGTGCGTCTGTGAGTGTAGGCGTGTGTGTGTCTGTGTGTGTCTGTGTGTGTGTTTGTGTGTGTGTGTGTGTGTGTTTGTATGCGGGTGTATATAATATATATGTGTGGGTCCTAAAGGAACTGAATAAAAACGTGCGTATTAATCAAGAATTCTAATAAAGCTTTAACTGAAGTACAATTAGAATTGGTCAAAAATATGCTTTTTTCTCAAAAAAGTGTTAAAATTATTTTTTGTTAAAAAGCATAACATTGCATTTTCAAGCATTCTATGAATTATTTTAATTTCTTTATGATAATTAATTCGATTTTCTCAGAACTTCATTTTTACTTTAAAAAAATATTGTGCATCAACGCGGGATTTCTGTAGTGGAAGGTAGATTCCTACATCGCATTTGGTTTTTCACACTGAATTGAGCAAACAAAAATTTTAAGTCATTTTTCCGATAACTTATTTTGTGATGCGGGAAAGCGATGTTGAAGTTTTTAATAATTGTAATACCTAAGCCCGCATTGTCGTTACATTCATATTCTTCACTGCTTTCATTTCCACATTCATCATTGTCTCTTTCATTGTTGTGTGTTGGATAACTGACGTCATTTTCTGATTCTCTTTTTGTAAAAATTCATAATTTTCAACATGAAATCTTTTCAAATTCTTATATTATATTTGCAGAGCATTATTATTTGGTTTAGTCTAAGTAAGAAAGTTACCTTCGATAATTTATTAAAAAAGTTATAAAATCATACACTAACACGATAAAATAGTAGTTTTTAATGTAAATTGCTTTAGCGTCATTTTAATATATTACTTTATAATTTTTTGAATAAATATATCAGTAACCAATGCAAAGCATAACAACAGACCCTAATTATTTTAAAATCAATTTTTCGTATCATTTAGCAATTTTATTTACAACTTAATTTTATCAGTTATGAAAAATTGTTTCAAAAGTGCGTAAAACATTTCCAAAAATCGCGTCTATTGGCGGGTTAAATAATTCACAGATTATACTACTTCTATAAATCTTAAATTTAAAATAATTTTGATAATATACAAAAATTTTCTACAGTGAATTTTATTAAATGTTTTACCTTCAAAATCAATAACTGATTTTTCGACATCAGAGATCTCGAGACTTTCATTGCTCGAACAGCTGCTGTTCAAGGTCGAATCTTCGTCGCTATCTTCGTCACTTGATATTTCATTCTTAGATGAAATTCTATATTTGCTCGACCGCGAATATTCAGCTATCGTAAGTTTGCGCTTAGACATTATGCTAGAACTTATGATTGACGCTGATGTCATTTTATGCATAGGTTAATATGTTCATTTTTTTCTTGATCTTCAATATTTTTTTATCGATTCGAGATAAATCGTTTCATTGCTAATTATTCAGATTTTTTTTAGCTTGTCAAGAAAAGGTCAAGCGAAAAATGTTTGCATTAATTTTGTGGTTTCAAACTAATGAAATAAGCGTTTTATCCATCGAGCACATCAAAGAGGCGGGTAATGATGTAAAAGCGAAGTGAGGACAACAGTGGTACGCAGCGAAACTTTTAAAGAAGAGCGGTGAGTAATTTTAGTAGTAATATATAACATAACATTTAACAGGTTAACTTGAATTTATTTTATTTTATATTATTTCATTTTAAAAAGTAAAGATTGGCTGGAATCCCTTCATGTATCGGTAGAGGGAGACATTATAACGCCTGAACGGAAATCATTGTTTTCCTCAGAATTATTACTACAAAAACGTCTCTCCGGCCGACAGGAAAAACAAAAAGAAGCTTTTAAACGAGACGCAATGATGAGAGAAAACCAACATCTTTTGAATTCAAAAACAATTTTTGAAGATGACAGTTCATCTGACGACCTCTGAGAAGATGATGAAATGACTTCGTAAATATAAAAAAAATACTTGTAATACATTATATGCATATGTAAAGGAGTGCTTGCATTCGTTCACGATTGCGTACTTTCGAGAAGGCAATACGCGCGTGTGAGAAATAACTTTAAGAAAAGAAGCTTCGTACGACCGATTGTGACGGCACAATTTCATGGGGGCTATAAACGCGTAAAAGAAGCAGAGCACCGCCGCTGTGCTTGTACTCGCTTATGACTGCATGTATTCACGGGTATTCTAACGCGCGACTAAGTCAAAGTTTTGTGTGGCCGCTTGCGGCTGCACTATTTTACGAAAGTTAAATTCGTATATTAAATAATGACTGGCGCGGACGATCGCGACATCAGGATATCGATAAGCTCATACGCGCTTGCGAGATAAAGAGTCATAAGACCATTTACATCGGTACAATTTCACGGATGCTATAGGCACGTATAAGAAGCAGCATTGCGCACCTGTGCTTGCATTCGCTTAAGGTCTCAAGGTCTTGTTATACTCGCATATGCAGCACAACACATCGCGGATGCTCAAGGAAAAAGTTTGAAAGCAGTGTACGTGAGTTTTATGCGCCCGATCTCTATACATTGGCGCCCGCGTTGTGTTGCACCGCGCAAACGAGTATACCAAGATCTTCAGTATACTCGTCTACGCAGCGCAACGTAATGCGCGCGGGCTCCAATGAAAAAAAATCAGGCGCGTAAAACGCGCGTATACGGCGTTCAAACCTCTTACGTAGGCGTCCGCGTTGCGTCTCGCTGCGCGTTCAAGTATACCAAGACCTTTACTACTGCGACTGAGTAAACGTTCGGCGCGACCGTTGGAGGCTGCACGAATTCACGGGCGTTATAAGCATATTAGATAAAGCTTCGCGCGATCGCCTGCCATACCATGATATCGAGAAGGTTATATGCGCTTGTGAAAAGTGCCGTACATCAGCGACGGCAGAAGAGACAAAGCAATGCGATGCCGCGCATAGGATTCACTTATGTTTGTATTCGTTTCCGGGCAAAATACGCGCGTTTGAGAAAATCTTCGTGCGATCGCTTATATCAACATCAATTCTTGGAGGTTACTTATATGGTCGTGCGCGAGAAAGCTTCCGTGGTTACTCGTGATGGTATGATTTGTTGGAGGTTGTGCACGCGACACGTAACAAACATCACCACGTGGACACTTTTGATGAAATGTATGTACGTATATATATTAAAATTAACTTGAAAATGTATTCTTTGAATTGATTAAGGCTCTTACTCAATCTTTTATTCAATAATTTTATTTATCAATTTTTTAAGTAATAAATTTAAAAAATACATTTTTAAGTTCATTTTGTATTTAAAAAAATAAACTTTACATAAAATGCGATTTAAAAAGTCTATTTTATCCTATTTTTTACAATTTATTTTTTAAAATGTTTATGTGTTAATAAACACAAATTATGTAGATCAAATTGAGTCTAAAATGACAAATAACTTTCTGATATATATATATATATATATATATATATATATATATATATATATATATATATATATATATATATATATATATATATATATATATATATATATATATATATATATATATATATATATATATATATATATATATATATATATACTCAAAATTCAGAGATTTGATCCATATAAATTGTGTTGTGTTTATTAACACATAACCATCTTAAAAAATAAATTGTAGAAAATAAGATAAAATCGACTTTTAATCGCATATTGTGTAGTTAATTTTTTTACATACCAAATTAACTTAAAAATGTATTTTCTTTTAATTGATTAAAGCAGTTACTTATATATATCTACCTATGTATAGTTAATTCGCTAACTCTACCACCCAGCCCCCCCCCCTCATCGCCCCTCGCCCTTCTCACCCCCTCGGCTCCCCCCTCAGCCCCTCCTCTTACGATATCTCCTCAAAATAGCGTTAAATTTTACTTTTTTAACGATATTTTTCACTTTTGTAGACTTCCACATCTACCCCCTCATCCCCTCATTTTACCCCCCCCCCTCGCCCCTCATCTTCCCCCTCTTTCCCCTCCTCATGCCCCCTCAGCTCCCCCTCACTGTATTTAGTTTTATATAATGTGTTTAAAATATCTCACATAATGATTAAAGGAAAATATCCAGACTTATAAATAGATAGAAACGATCTTTCAGGTAAATAGAGAAATCGATAAATAGATAGCTGCGTTTTTTTATGTTATATGGAGGGGTTACATTATTGAAAAACATTTAAAAACTTAAATTAAATTCAGTTAACTTGTTTTAGGATTTCAAGACAATTTTTTATTGATAAAGTTTTCAATTATCAATCCAATTTTTTTGTAAATAACATTTAAATAAAAGTTTCTTCTATTTTTTCCACACAACCCAGGAGGTAAATAGATGTGTGCGTTGATTTTTGTTTTGTTTAATTTAATATGTTGATTAGAAATTTAAGCATTACTGATGGTTTACGGAACGATACAAAATTAAAAATAATAAAATTATTTAGATATAATATTGAAGCAGAAATAATAACAGGAGAAAAAATTGGAGATGGGGTATTCATTCCACGAATAACCTTAAATACTGGAGAATCATCATCATTACCGTTTATTCTTTATAGAAAACAATTACCTATTGTATTACCATTCGCAATGACTATAAATAAATCCCAAGGTCAAAGTTTTGATGAGATAGGAATATTTATAAAAAGACCTTTGTTTTATCATGGCCAATTATTTGTTCTTTTATCTAGATGTAAAGACCCGGAAAAAGTATGTATTCAAAATGAGTCTGAAAATTTAACAGAAATTGCTAATGTAGTATGGCAAGAAATTTTTGGAAATTAACATCATCTTTTAAAATATAATTAAAATATATCTATAAATAAATAAAAATAAAATAAACTATTGGAAAAACAGTTTTCATTACATTTTTAATATATATTCGAAAATTATAAAGATGGATAACATGGAAAGGAAATTAAATCAAGATCATAACGAAGGAATGGAAAATTTACGAAACATATAATCTTTAGAGGCTTTAGATGAACAAATTGACGATAGTATGGAGTGGGATCCAATTCAAAATTGTTACGTTAAGTTAGAGGATTTACAAAATGCCGAAGATTTACAAAATTTACAAGATTTAAACGAACAAATTGATGACTATTTAGAACAGGAAGAAGAATATGAAAATTATTTACATTCTGTAGATAAAAATTTATATTACACTAAATTAAATAATGAAATAGACAATTTTGTTGGGAAAGATGGTGATTTAGAAATTTTCAAAAATTGGGAAAACGTACCATGTTATATACGGTTACAGGTCTCTGAAATTTTAATATTAAAGGTAGAAAATAATGATCCAATTTTAAATTATTATCTTTCAGAAAGTTTGCAAAGTATTATAAATACGTTACAAATATTGCGTGTATTGTATGGGTTATAAAATTTGGTTAATCATTTATTTATTTCGAATACGCCATATTTCCACTTCAAATTTTTAATGTTTCATATATTCACATATTATAACTAATTATTAAAATAAAGAAAAATTAATAAAATATTCAAAGCACATTAGCCAATCATAAAAGTAATCATATAATTAATAACGTGATTATTTAATATTATTTCAAGACATGGTGTAGTAATATTTTATAAGCACAACCTTATTAGGTAAGAAAGCATTTCATTTTATTTTATGAAAAATTTTTATTATATGTTTTTGTAATTGTAATATTTTTCAATTCAACAAGTTTTTTTCCTTTTAAGAGCATATTCATATGATTACTTTTTTATACCCATTAGAAAAAAATTAAGTAGAACATATTAATTTTAAATTGATAAATAGATCTAAATATACACAAGTGGTATATATAGATGTATTTTACAAGTTAAATAGTGTTCTATAAAATTTTATTTTATTGGGTATAGACACTGGAGATAGGAAGGAGACAGATGGGTAATCTCTATTGCAAATGAATAAATTAAAAATTATAACTAATACTTGAATGATAAATATAATATAGAATTATCTACGTTAATTATTATACAGGTTATCGTAATGATTTTTAAGTTAATATTTTTCAATACAGGTGGGAAAGGGATTCTGATAATTAAATGATAATCATGAAAAATATATGTGAGTTTATCATGTCAATAAATCACATTTATTTATCAGTACATTATTAAATATGATTATTAGTAAATTAAACAAAACAAAAAAATCAACGCACCTTTCTATTTACCTCATTGTGGTGTGGAAAAAATAGAAAAAATAATTATATTATTTCCTTATAAGAATTAATAATGTCAAGCAAACAAATAATTTTAACTATTGTTGTAAGATGTGGGGGTTGGTGAGCGGAGCGATCGCATAAATGAAAAACAAATGATGGATTAATTAAATTAATTTAAATTTGTTTAGATCATTCAAATACTGTTATAGAATTTTTTACCGTACTACATTAGTGTCCTAAGAGGATCGTGTTGCACGGTAATACGGAACTTACATGAAGAAATCCATTAGGTCCTTCTTAGACAACATTGGAAAATAATTCACACGTGTTTTTTTCTTTTATTAATTAAATGATTATCAATATATATAACAGGTTCAAATGTCATGTGATCTTTGTAAATAATCATTTAATTTAAAAAAGGTAAATACGTGTTAATTATTATTTTGACATTCCAGTTTACGCACCTAATGGCTTTTTTTCATAAAAGCTCCAAATTTATCAAATAAATTTTAAAATAATTAATATCAAATATGTATAATTAAGGTGATGCTAAAGCCATCTGTCACCGAGAAATACGAGGAACCACTTTTCTCATTTAATTTTCAATTTTTAGAATATCTTTATGAAACGTTATTATCCTAATCAAAAACAAAAACTTTCCAGAGAGATATTGTCTCAAAATTGAAAATTTAATGAAATAAGTGGTTCCCCGTATTTGACGATGTCAGGTGTTTAGCATCACCTTAATACATCATAATTTATATTACAGTTTCGAAAGAAGAAATTGTAAAGCTTAGTAAAATTCTGTGGTCTATTCATGATAATGTAGATCAGGTAACGTTGTATTACCTTAAAGATATATATATATAAGCAATGTCACTTATAGATAATAATCGAAACTTCTTTGTTCTAGAATCAAGCTGATAAATCCATGATCCATGGGGATAATAACACTGTGAGTAATAGTAATAATACTATTAATAATAATAATAATAATATAGCTTATTATGAAACAAAAAATAATAATAATAATGCCTGCATGCAATCTTATAATTTATTTTTACTTTGTATTTAGGTTGAATTAGTGAAAGGTTGTGGCGTTTTCTTAAAGCAGTACGAGATTGATAACATTCTAACAACCTATAAGAAAGAGCCCAGGGAGATGGTGCGCAAAACAATTAAATTAATAATGGGAGAGGATGTCCTAAAAAGAAGTTCTCCAACGGGTAGAAACGGATGGAGTCTGATTCCTCAAAACATATTTGAAGGAATTGAAAGTAACTAAATTTTTTAAATTATATTTTATTTTTTCGTACCATAGAATAACACAACGAGGTAATATTCTGATATTTTTTAGGATTTGTGAACGTGAACGCAGTGAAAAAAAATATAAGATATCCCATAAAAAATACAGAGAAGTTCTGACAGCATAATGCGCAACTCTCCGGGGTACAAAGAAGAAAATGATAGAAAAGAAATGTACACAGCCACCAGTAAGAAAAGTCAACAAATTAACACAAGAAAAAACAGAAAAGTTTACTCAAAAAGAAAATGAAAAAATTGAAGAAAGTCAAAGACGAGAAGACTTTAGTGAACATCTGGAAGAGTGTGAAGCAGTACAGCATGAGAAAGTGAAAGAGTTACAAAGAGATAGAAATAAAACATTTATAGAAAAACAAAAGAAAACAATTTTGCAGAAAGAGGACTTGATTTACGTAAGAAGAATAAATATACAACAGAAAGAACTAGAAGATGGGATCGAAAAGCGATTGAGGGAAGAATTGCAGAAAAAAATAAGACTAGAATTAAAAGAAGAGCTCAGAAAAGAATTAGAGTAAAAGTACAAGAAGGAAAATGAAGACAAATCCACACGATCTCATGAGGAAAAGCTCAGACTGGAAGAGAATGAAAAGCTTGAAAAGGATCGAGAGGAAAATCTCAGGCAAATAAAAAAATCCCAAGGTAGACACGAGCAAGAGGCAACGCTAAGACAAGAAAAACAAGCTAAACTAGAACAACAGACAAGTCTCAGACAAGAGAAAGAAGAGAAAATTATGCAAGTACGAGAAGAAAAGCTTAGACAGAAGAAAGAAGATCACGTAATGCAATATCGAGAGGAAAAGATCAGGCAAGAAAATTAAAAGAAGCCGCAAGACAAAAAGAAGAAACAAAAAACACGAAAAGTTCGAACAGGAAAAAGAGAAAAAGGGAAAGTAGAAAGACAGACAACTATGGAAGAAAAAAAGTTGTAAGTGGTAAAAGAAAACGCAAGTCTGATGAAGTTACCGATAAATCAATTAAAAAACACAAGTATTAAATGTATTTAAAAAATATGTTTAAAAAATGTTATAATTTTATGCAGTAGTTAAAAAATATATTTTAAAGTATAAAATTAAATAAAATTAATGATATTTGCTTAAAATTAATATCGCAGAAAACATATTAAACGCGGAATATTCTGTATTACGAAAATATTACTAACAGAACTCGAAAAAAATTAACATTATTCAGTATAGTAGAAAGAAAGTCAATAAATGTTGTAATAATTAGTTCCATAAAGTCAGAATATTAAGTATTGTATACGTTTCTTTATAATACATTTATAAAAAAGACCATTTTCTGCGCCTAAAGTAGCTAAAATAGAGTTTTCCGAGTTTCAGAAATAAAGTAGAGCAAAAATCGTCATTTTCGCCCCGGAGGGCGAAAATAACCATTTTCACTCCACTTTATAGACGACAAAAAATGGTCTTCTTTATGCACTTTTTATAATAAATACGATGAACAACAAGGGGCGAATGGGCTTTCTCAGACTCGGATGATGATTGGAACACTCGTGTTCGTCACGGTCGCCGTAGGCGCTCGATACTGCCACTCGTGCTCAAACATCATCCTCGCTTTGAAAATTCCATTTTCGCCCCTAGTTATACAATGTACTATTTATCATAAAATACATATATACTATACGAAAGGGTATATACTAATTGAAAGGGTATTCATAAGTTCTAAGTCTACTGATCTATTTTCTAAATAAATTAAAAAATTTTTCGTCATATTGTCGCCGTAAAATTTTGATTATTCTTTTGAAGTTTTTGTCATGTTTATCTAAGCGGTCGCCAAATTCTTACCTTTTCATAAAGTTATGCTAAATTTCTTTTCAAGTTTTACCAAACCTTCGCCAAATTCTTACGTTTTTTTAAAAGTTAATATGAAGTTTTTGTCAAGTTGTGCCAAACTTTCGCTAAATTTTTGCCGTTTTTTACAAGTCTCTGTGCAGATTTCTAAAATTTTGTCAAATTTTTGTTAAACTTTCAGACTTTCCGACCAGCGGGTGTAAAGTGAGTACTTTACGCTCGCTGCTTATTTTATTTTACACCCGCTCGTTCCGCCAATATAAATGAGAAAACAACTGACCTAAACTTGTTTTATGAAACTCAATATATGCGTTACAATAAATATAATGTGCACCACAGTGTTAGGGCCATTTTGACCTCGTGTATTTGTAGTATATTCATCTCAGGCAGTTACAAACTCACACTCGGTCAAAAAGGCCCACTTCTCGCCCTTGGTACACAATATACTATTTTGGGTTGCACCGAAAGTATACTTTTTCATATATATATATATATATATATATATATATATATATATATATAGGCGGAAAGTGGGTCTCTTATTTCTATCTCAGGCGGAAAACCAAACCCAATAAATTAACCCTCCAACGGTAAAATAACGCACTTTCAGCACGATTTATATATGTACGAAAAATCATCCTCAGGTGTCATTAGAGTAGTAATTCCCGATTATTGACAATATATGTATAGCCATTAACATAAAAAAGTTAAATATATATTAAATAAAACTTCTCTGATTCCAAATAGTAACGGAGTCTTTTGAAATTTTTTCACAGAGCATAGAAAACCGTTTTTATTAATTAATTCAATCTAGAAATTCTATTAATATTTGAAACCAAGACAGTTTAAACTCTTAAAAAAACTATACGATATTGAATTTATCAAGTTTGACAAAGTTTTTTTTACAAATATTGATAAAGTTTATCTGAAATATTACCTCAGTTTTACCAAACTTTCACTACATTTTTACCATTTTTCACAAGGTCTAATGAAGTTTTTCTAAAGTTTTGCCAAACATTTAGCAACTTTCATTAAACTTGTTTATAAGTTCTGATAAAGTGTTTTTAAAGTTTTGCCAAGCTTTCAAAAAATTTTGATTTTTCTTGGAAGTTCTTCTAAACTTTTTCTAAGGTTTTGCCAAACTTTCACTCAACTTTCATAAAAATTTTATCTGTTTTACAGTTTCTGATACAGCTTTTTTAAAGTATTGCCAAAGTTTCAAAAACTTTTGCATTTTCTTAAAAGTTTTTATGAAGCTTATCTAAAGTTTCCCAAACTTTCGCACAACTTTCAACAAGCTGTACTATTTTTTTTTACAAATTCTTAAGTTTTCCTAAAGTTTTGCCAAATTTTTTCCTAACTTTCTGTAAGCTTTCACTAAGTATTCACTATTTTTTACAAGGTTTGATGAAGTTTATTTGAAGTTTCTCAAACGTGTGCCAAGTTTAGCCTTATATTTGAACAAGTTTGGAAAAGTCTCATTGGCCAAGTTGAGCATAAGTTTTGCCAAACTAAAACTTTAGCCAAACTTTCGCCAAACGTAATTTTTTTTACGCGAGAGTCCTTGGAAAGCTTTCTGGAAGCTAACGGCAACCTTTTAAAAAATCTTAGATGGAATTTAAAATATCCTGGAAGATTACCATAACCTTTCCGAAAACTCACAACTATCTTTTTGGAATATTTAAAAAAATCTTCCTAAAAGATTCTCTAAAAGATTACTTTGTCATCAAGATTACAAAGTCATCTTTGTTGGAATATTTCTGACATGAATTTGTCGCAGACATTTCAGCTTCCGGGAAGCATCCATGAAAGCTTCCTGAAAGATTCCATAATAGTCTTTGGAAAGCTTTCTGGAAGCTAACGACAACCTTTTCAAAAATCGTAGATGGACTTTTAAAATATCCTAGAAGCCTATTATAACCTTTTCGGTAGCTTACAACTATCTTTCAGGAATCTGTAAAAAAATATTCCTTAAAGATTCCCTTAAAGGTTATAGTCACCTTTCCTGAAATATATTTGACATGAATTTGACGCGGACATTTTGTGCTTCCGGGAAGTTTCCATTAAAGCTTCCCGAAAGAATCCAAAAGTTTCTTGGAAGCTTCCACAAAGCTTCCAGAAACCTTCCATACTATGTGGGAACCAAATCTCATAACTCAGAAACTAAAAGAGCTAGAGTCCTAAAATTGGTTGTGAATGTTTCATTTATCTTAAGAAAGGAAGAAAAAGTCGGTTTGTAAGCCTTCGACAGGCACTTTCTTTGATTTATAGAGTTGAGGCTTATAATGATATATTACCATAGCTACAGTATATAAGCTTGCATTACTCATTGTAATAATTGCTATAAATTGTCTGTTTTACTCTAAAATATCATTTTATACTCAAGCGTACTCACTTAAAACTCTGACAATCACTTTTATCTTACAATATCAGTTGCTTCAAAATTCTATGTTTTGGCCTATATGTAACCAAATCTCACAGCTCATAAACTGTAAGAGATATAGTCCTAAAATTTGTTGTGAAAGTTTCATTTATCTTAGGAAAGCAAGAAAAAGTTGGTGTGTAAGCCTTCGACAGGCACTTTCTTTAATTTAGAGTGTCGAGGCTTACAATGACATATTACCATTTCTTATATTTTTTTTATTCGTTGCGTATTCTTATATAAAGAAAATTCCAACTGTGAGAAATTGTGATGAAATGTGATAAGCTGTGAAAAACTGTAAACAACTATGTAGGAACTGTGACAAAATTTATGAAATATTCTATAATATTTTTTCAAGTCCTGTTCCAAATGTAAGCCTAATTTCACAGTTTCTCACGAAATTTCATGGTTTTACACACTTTTTCACACATTTGTCACAGTTTTTCACAGCTCTTCATAATTTGAAATTTCCACTAGGGAAGAGAATCAAAAATAGCTTCCTTTTTGAGGAAGCAAAAAATAATTGAGAAGCTTGAATCCCTAGTTAAAATTTTGGAAAGGAACGGATTTAAATGGATTAAAAAATGAACCAATCCGTTTTAATACTGATTTTGAAACCGATTTTATCCGTTTCAATCCATTGCAACTCAATATTTTTTAAATAACCCTCGAATCCGTTTCAATCCTGTACCAAATTTTTAAATCTGATTCAATCCGTTTCATTCCTAGTAATTTTGGCTATGTAAAATTTCAATCCGAATGAAGCCGTTTCCATCCGAATAATTTTTTGCGTTGTGGAATCTCAATCCGTTTCAATCCAAATAAATCCGTTTCACTCGGATTAGACAGTATTAGCATTATCAAAATATTATGTAATGGATTGTAATGTATTGATACTATTACGTATGCATTGCAACAGAATGAAATGGATTGTATTAAATTTATATTATTAATACAAATATATTTAAACAGATTGAAACAGATTGGAAAGGATTGATATTATCCAAATATTGTTTAATGGATTGCGAGGGATTGGTACTATTATACATACATTGAATCCAATTGGAACGGATTAAAAAGAATTGGTGTTGTTTGAATATTACGCAATGGATTGCAAAGGATTGGCTTATATTATGTATGTATTGAAACAGGTTGAATCGGATTGGAAAGGATTATAATTATTAGAGTGTTAAAACATATTTGCTAGCGATATAATGCAATCAAAGCTTTTTGAAGTATCATAAAATTTATAGTTCAAAATTATACTTAAACTACGTTTTGTCTGATTGCAATGGATTTAAATGGATTTGATGGCACATTGATGATTGTAATGAATTGAACTAGACTAGGATGTTCCGTTAACTGCAGTAGATTGAAATGGATTCATACGGATTGGTGATGATTTTCTAAATCCTTTTTTTAATGCATGTAATAATACTTTAACATCGAATGGTAAACCTAATTCTCCATTTATATGTAAAAACCTTAACTAATTTTTTTAAATTTATTACGGATTCCAACGGATTGTACCCAAATTTGTGCGTGTTGTCATTGATTGAAATGGATTAGGCTTCAATTTAAAATTTAATGTTATTGATTGAAATGGATTGGTACAAAGACAATGGTATAATCCGTTGCAATCCATTTCGATCCGTTCCTTTCCAGAATATTAACTAGGGATCCCTTATTTACAATTTAACAGAAATATATTATCTCTGCAACTATTCAAAGCTATGTAGAAAGAATATTACTATCCCTATAGTTATGATGCATATATCCCCGCCATCCTTCCTTACCTCCCCCCACCCTATTTTAGGATGCATCACAAGTGGCCCTACAGTTTTAGATGGAGTCCGAACCATCAGAACCACGGTGCTTTACTACTGGGATTCTGACCCAGGGCCTTCTGTGTAGAAAGCTGAGTCATAATCTTCTGAGCTAATATGGCTCCGATAAATTTCTCGTATTACTGACCTAATAAAGCACACACTAGTGTGTGTAATTTCTTTTTGCATACATTCGATTTTTGAACGTCAGTGGCAGCGCAGCCAAAACCGTCGCCCGACCCGTGTAAAAGTATATCTATATATACCATAAATGTGTAGCGCCGGACATCGCTTTTGTCTACACGGGTCAGTGGTCTCAATCGCACGAAATTCTGGCTCTGGATCGCTGGCCGTAGGTAGCTGGGAAGCTTGTCGCGGGTACCTGGGTAGCTGGTCGCTGCTACCTGGGTATGTTATCGCTGGTATCTGATTGCAGGTATCTGGTCGTGTGTATTTGAGTATCTCGTAGTGGATACCTTGGTACCTGGTGGACTTGCCCCTGCTCTCGACTCGCTCCTTTCCATGAGACTCGAAAGTGATTGTAGTGAAAAGTGCATACGAGCACGTCCTTCTAACAAGTGGTAGAGGGCACTCAGTTCAATAGATAAAGTAGGTAGTATTATTATTCAAAACATATTATTTACAAAACAAATTACAATTTTTTATTCAATAATAGAACATTTCTTAAGTTTTTGTATAAAATTAAGTGTGCTAAGGTCACCGGTTTTAACCTTATTGCTCTCGATCACCTGCCATTTTCTCCCACTCTCTACAACGTGTTCGGTAATATGCATAAGTCCCTGTACGCATCAAATAAACAGTAGGTTTTTCATGAAAACGTACAAGCTTTTTATCTGCGGTATTAAATTTATTTTCCATGCGAATAGCTTCTACCACGTATGGCATCTCGGAGAGACATAAGTTATCCACTCGAGCGCGTACTCCTTTATTCCAATACCTCCACTCCTTGCACATACTCTATAACCCCGACAGAGCGCGCTCAGTTTAAGAACAAAAATAAGTCTCTGCGCAAGCATAAAATGTTAATTAAGAGCGGGAAATTGAAATTACCAACAGAGGGCGTTGCAGAGAAGCGGGAAATAGTGAGCTTGATATCTCCAACAGAGGGCGCTGACTTACCGCTGACATTAGGTACAAAAAATTTTATATGACTCGTGCAGTTCGACATCATCGTCATTCTACAATGAGCTGTCAAAGCATCAATGTGGAAGACTTCCGTCGGCAGGAAGGTATTCTTTGTCAAGTTATTAAGGGGATGCCGGATATCTGTGTCCTTATCTAATTGAGTTTTCATTCATAATTTTAAGAGAAATAATTTTTCTGAAAAAATAATAGTTGTCCCCGCTTCGTTTTATAGTAATCTAAATATATTTTCAAGCTGGTTTCATATGATTGTTTTGATTTCGAGCAAACTTTGACAAACTTAGTATGTAAAGGTTAATCTCCACGTAGGTGTCCCTCATAGTGTGTCAAAGTTATCTCGAAAACAAAACAATCATATGAATCCAGCTTGGACATATATTTAGATTACTATAAAACGGGGACAACTATTATTTTTTCAGAAAAATGATTTCTATTAAAATTATGAATAAAAAATCAATTATACAAGGACAGAGATATTCGGCGTCCACTTCAAGCACAAAATTCACTTAAATACAAATTCGATACGTTCAAGTCTGGCAAAGCTAGTACTGAGAAAGCATTGGGAGAAACGTTTAAGCCAGTTGTCGATCCACTTGAACAGCTTGTAAGATTATCTGAAATATGGAAATTAAAAAATCAGCCTATATTATCTGAAAACGACTTTCAAAAGATTGACAAGCTATATTATCTGAAAACAACTTTCAAAAGATTGATAAGCTATATTATCTGAATACAACTTTCAAAAGATTAACAAGCTTGATAAGAGTGACGAGTCAGATAAAAGTATAACATCAAATGAGAGTGATGTGCCTGATAAGAGTCTCGATGAAATTTTGCAGCATACAGTGGGTCACGATACCTCGTTCGAAACAGCTGATGAAGATGATGATTTATCTACGAACAAACACATTTTCATGTTCAATAAAACAGAGAATCTAGATAAAATTTATGGAGTACGTAAAAAAGGTGCTAGTTATATGATTGGTGACTCATATATATATTTTGAAGATAATAACGTGAAAGTGAAGGATGTGCGATATTCGAAAACTTTGGTATTGTTGGAGCTGCTTTTTGCAAAACATCCTGATCAAAGTGTTGTGAATTCAAACGATTTGAAAAACTATCGCACGATTCTCGAAATAACGAATGCTCACAAGAGAAAGTATAGTTGTGATGAATCCATTCGAACTCACAACAGCCAGAAATTTATAGATATTATCGCTCCACTATTTTCCGAAATAGAAGGTGGATCACTACCACGATACAAAATTGCTAGAAGAGGTACAAGGATGGATTATGTGTACTGGGACGATCCAAATGAACTCGCAGATCGCCTCCAATTACTCTTGACTGAACAATCGGCTGGAAACCCCAGTCACATTAACGAGATTCACTCTATCATAGAAGAGCTACGTGAAGCTGGGTATATATTGTAAAATAGAATAGAAAAGCAAAATGTGCGATAGAAAGGTGCGATTTGTGTCACAGAAACAAATTTATCCGACACTTGACCGATACTTGACCGACACTTGACTGACATTTTACCGACACTTGACCGACACTTGACTGACATTTGACTGACACTTGACCGACATTTGACCGACATATTTATGTCACATTTTCGAGACATTTTGAAAGATTTCGACACATTTCAACACTTTTTCGATACATTTCGACAAATTTCGACACTTTTTCGACAGATTTCGTCACTTGCTCGACAGATTTCGAAACTTGTTCGACAGATTTCGTCACTTGTTCGACAGAAAATCTGTTTAGATTTTTTTTTTATTGACTTTAATCTCATTTTTTTAACATGGTACCAGCGACAATATACCCAGGTAGCAGCGACCAGATACCCAGCTACCTATGGCCAGCGATCCGGAACCACAATTTCGCGCAATTGAGACCAGTGCCGCTCAAAAATCGAATGTATGCAAAAAGAAATTACACACACTAGTGTGTGCTTTATTAGGTCAGTAATACGAGAAATTTATCGGAGCCATATTATCTCAGAAGATTATGAGTCAGCTTTCTACACAGAAGGCCCTGGGTCCGAATCCCAGTAGTAAAGCACCGTGGTTCTGATGGTTCGGACTCCATCTAAAACTGTAGGGCCACTTGTGATGCATCCTAAAATAGGGTGGGGGGAGGTAAGGAAGGATGGCGGGGATATATGCATCATAACTATAGGGATAGTAATATTCTTTCTACATAGCTTTGAATAGTTGCAGAGATAATATATTTCTGTTAAATTGTAAATAAGGGATCCCTAATTAATATTCTGGAAAGGAACGGATCGAAATGGATTGCAACGGATTATACCATTGTCTTTGAATCAATCCGTTTCAATCAATAACATTAAATTTTAAATTGAAGCCTAATCCATTTCAATCCATAACAATAACTTTTAAATTGTAGCTTAATCCGTTTCAATATATTTCAATCAATGACAACACGCAAAAATTTGGGTACAATCCGTTGGAATCCGTAACAAATTAAAAAAAATTGTTAAGGTTTTTACATATTGTGACGGACAGGAGTGGGTGAGGGGGCCAAGGAGAAGACAGTCGTTGGGGTCTGCTCTTTATTAGGCTAAGGAGCACCTGCCAGCTTGGTGGTCGCCGGGAATCTAGCTGCCCGCTCTCTGCAGTCGCATCGCGACCGTTGCGAGCGGTCCCACGCGCAAAAGGTGCAAGCCCTGCACTTTTGCGTGAGGGAACGCTGGAGAAGCGACGAGGCTGGAGCACGACTACGCGTCTCGCGTGCATCCGCTCTGCGATACGGAGCTGCCGCGAGGAGCTCTAAGCTCGTCCGTGACACGTGCGGGGCCGCGTTGAGCGACGTCCACATTGTTCGAAAAAAAAACAATTAACATCCGTAAATAAAGCGCTGCTCTAGCGTGCGTGTATAAGCATGTGTAAGTGCGAGCGTGCGGGAGCACGCTAGCACTTATATATGTAACTTTATCTGTTTTGTAACTATTTGTCTAATTTGTGTCCCTTCGGATAGCGCATAATTGATGTTTTTCTCTTTTTCTTGGTAAAAAACTTACTCTTGGTTAGCAGCCGCTGCTGCTTTACAAAACACAGTTTGGCAGATGCTATACACAATTTTCTTAATTTGATAACTAGCGTTTTTGCGCTATGGTTACAATACTTATTTTTTTTTCTACTTTCGATTGAGAATTAAAATTTCATGCTCAATCAAAAATATATTTTGATTAATGATAAAATTTACTTCTAAATCGTTTTCCTTTTAAAATACAATTTTTTTTTTAAATTTGAAGTTTTCATTTCAAAGAAAACTACCAATTCTTATAGATTTTTCAAAATGTTTCAACTTATAAGTTTTACCTACTTTACAAAATTGCTAAATTTTTAACGTTCTTACAAATTCTAAAGATTTTACAGTTTTATAAGGTTTTATAAATTTTACAATATTACGATGTTTTGCAAATTTTACAGTTTTGCGATGTTTTACAAATTTTACAGTTTTTGCAATGTTCTACGAGTTGTATAATGTTTTAAATATTTTACAAAATTTTGCAATTTTCAGAATCTTACCATGATTATTTTACGCTCGGTATTTCACTTATATTATACTTACTTTTCATCATACATGTTTATTTCACGTGTTTGTTTTAATATTTTTTTTATTTATTTATAAACTTGATGTGGAAATAAGCCCTTGTGGTAAAAACCATTTTAACTGTAGTAGCTTGGTAACTTTACTATTTTCTTGCAGCCTTGGCTTGGCGAGGGGTTACTTTAGTACATGTCACAGTCAACTGTTTTATATGACTCATTTTATATGATAAGTTCAAATGATACCTTTAGGTAAGAAAATATTTTACTTAGATTTAGATTTTCTGCCCCTATCTAATAACTGAATGGCCCACGTAGGAGCCTTACCGGAGTTTTTAGCCTCAATTTGTACTGTTCTTCGTTTAACTAAAAAACTACGGTTTGATTTGATGTTTGTGGGAAAATTAGAATTTTCAAATTTTTAAAAATTTCCAAATTCGCAAAAATTTTTGAAATTTGCAAACTTTCCAAAATTTCCAAACTTTCAAAATTTTCAAATTTGCAAACTTTCCAAAATTTCCAAACTTTCAAAATTTTCAAATTTTCAAACTTTTCAAAATTTTCAACTTTTTCAAATTTTTCAATTTTTCAAATTTTTCAAAATCTTTAAAATTCTTTAAGATTTTTAAAATTTTTTTAAAAATTTTTTAATCTTACAAATCTTTTAAAATTTATACGCTTTAAGGTGGTTCAAGCGCAAGTCGGGCTGCTTGGACGTGTGGAAATGTTTAAGCGGTCCGTGATCGCACCTCTTTGTATTTTTCTGCCTGCTTATTTGTGTTGTACAAGCGTCTTAAACATGCCGAAAATTCTGTAGCCTTCTCAGCTGAGCCGTCCCCATCGGCTTGGTATAGCGGGTTCTCTGCAATTGTTTCACAAAGCTGTAGGTCAACTACTAGGCTGGCAATCGTTATTTCGTTTTCGCTTAAATTTATGCATTCTGCATAAACCCGGCCGTCCATATTTTCGGCAAAGAAATTTCCAAAAAGCAGATCTGGGTGTAGATCCATTAGCGGGACCCATCCTACTTCCACGTTGTTATCCCTGACACGAGCACTAATCTCCATTTTTACTCTCGGCGGCACTGTCACTTTTTCGTCCGATTGGAAGGGTACGAATAAGCCATTGAGCTTTAAGCTCTGGGTTGCTGCATCGACACAGCCTTGATGCTAATCGATAATGTCCCAGCCGATTATTTCCGCATTTTTTATAGGTAATTCGTTCGGTACTACTTGGACGTTGCATAGCAGCCCTTGCTGTCTGATTGCTGCTTGGCCTAAAGTGAGCGAAGTGCCGGGAGTTACTCCTTGGATTTCGATTATTTTTTGCGTATCGTCTTTGGTTGCAAAGCGTCTTCTGGCCTTTCTATCAAAACTTGAGAGGCTTGGTGCCGACTCGATCACTGTCAAGTATCGATTATGCAACTTTTGCATTCGCACCCCATAGTCGCCTGCAGTTTCTCCCGGGTTTTGTTTCAATACCTTAACCTGTGCCATGATGTCGTCCGCAATGCCTATGTTTCCATACTGCATTGTCAAATCCTCTAACAGCTGTTCGGCTCGAGTATAACTGGTTAGTCTCGATATATAACCGTCAGCTGCTTTACCACTCAATTTGGTTGCCAGGCCTATCAGTAGTAGATTTTTCTTATTCCTACCGATATCGCCTAGCACTGCGCGCACCAACTGACAAAACAAACTTAATCTGTCTGGATTACCGTCAAAATTTGGTATAATGTTCAGCGCTTGATTTACTGACATTCTTTTGCTGCCGCGCCTGAAGCTCGTGCTGTGGTTCTGATCCTCGGACTCGTATCTGTCGTTCTTGTCCGAATCGCCTTCACTGTCCGACGGCTCGCGGTCGCTGCGTCCTGGGCGCTTGCGCCTGCGCGGCTCGCGACCGCTCCGTTTAGGAGACTCGTAGTCGCGTCGCCCGACGTGCTCATGCGGATACCCGGGGTCTTGTTCGCGGCGATATGGGCTAATTGCTCGAGATCGCGCATAACGGTCTCTATCGGTGCGGTGCCTTGCGTCGGCGTCCCGCGCGGGGCTGGCTGTGTGTTTGAAGACGACCGCGGGGGCTGCGCCTGATACGCGCCTTGAGTTTGTAGTTGCGTGCCTTGAGTTTGTAGTTGCGTGCCCGCTTGATCGCTGCATTCGGCGCGTGCTGCTCCGACCACTGTATACGCTGTTTGCGCTGGTATGGCTGTCACTGATATCCGGGCTTTCGCCACGGTTCATCTTTCGCGACAATGCCTCTTTGCTTGCATTTTTGCTTATGTCCGTGATAATTTTCTGTAAGCTTTCTAATAATTTTTTCGCTTCGGAAGAGCTTCTCGTAGAGCTGGCCGAGCTGCGCGCACTGCATCGGCTTCCCGCTCATTTGTGTTCGGTTGGCGGTTTTGAATTATTTGCCGTGTACTCATACGGCGCCTGCCACTCGCGATTCAAATGTTGACTCGCGTCGATGTATCCGAGCTTTGCAGCGTTAGCAGTGGACGGTTAGCACCCGCCGTTCTTCCATACTATCTGCTTTATATCTAGGCAGCTAGAGAGGCCCGCGTTGCACTTTTCGTTTATGGCCCAGCGTTCCGGAGTGGCCAAGTTTACGCGCAGGGGATCGTCTGCCTCTGTAACTCGTGTGGTTATCGCCGACTCGGTGTTAAGTTTTACGCAGTCGAGCCTCTTAATTAAATCTTCCGCGTTCATATCTTTCGATTCTTCGCTAATTTTTGCGAAGCCAGCCGCTTCTGATAGCGCGGGACTGACGTGATTGCGCCTCTGATCTGCGGTTACACTTGCCTTCGCAATTTCATCCTCGCTTGCGACTTTGCTGTGGCACAGCAGAAGGTTTTTCCGCGCCTTTTCCCGATTTACCTGGCTGTCGCTATCGGAGCTTTCGCTATCGGAGCTGCGTCGTTCTAATTCGCGAGTGCTGCGATACACTGCCCTGCGTGCCCTCGGACCTAATTTTGCAAATTTCGACATTACCTCCTTTAAATTTTTATTTTTTCGCGGGTCGAGCGCTGAATCGCTGTCGTTCCCTGTTGCTTCGCGCGTTTTCTTGCACGCTCCTACTCTCAACGCATCGCTCGCTATATCGAATAATCCCGGAGGTGCCATAATTTTTCGTTATTTTTTTTTTTTAAATATTCAAATTTAAAAATTTAATTTAAAAAAAAATGTGAATATTTTTCAAAAATTCCCAAATTTTAAATTTAAATAAACTTACAATTTTACAAACTTCAATATTTTCAAAATTTTCCCAATTTTAAATTTATAAAAAATTCAATATTTTAAAAGTCTCCAAATTTTAAATTTAAATAAAATTACAATTTTCCAAATTTATATATTCTAAAATTTTCCAAATTTTAAATTTAAATAAAATTTAAATATTCCTCGTTTATTTTAAAAATTTTTTTAAATGTTAATAATTTCCAGCTTTTTTGATGTTTAAAATTTTTGAATTTTCTATTTCATTTATTACTCGAATTTCGCTTGTAGTTGTACACTCCGGCGAAGATTTCTTTTCGCTCACGCGCTTATTTTTCGGCACTCCCGATTCACGGATTTTCGTAGCACTTGATGCGTATCGCGATTTTAGTCTCAGCGTTTCGATTTTACTCGCCAGCTATTTTCTATATTAATTAATTTGAAAATTCTAATAAACAGGGGAATTTTGCCAAAGCTGCGGTTAGAAAATAGTAAAGACTTACAGTGTTGCTATCACAATCTGCACAGTTTGTGCCCGCATTGTGATAGTTGCGTGACGGTGGTTACTGGAGGCTGCGCTGGTGATGTCGCGCGAAGGCGGCTACTCCCTGCTGCTGCGGCTGCTCCTGGGCTGCGGCTGTCTCGCGCGCGTCGGCGGCTGGTCCGTGCCGACGACTGAATGGCGCGTCGAGGCTGCTGGACTAGCCTCGTTGGCCCGGGTGGGCTTAGGTGGCCCCGAAGGGCTTTGTTGGTCCGTGGTGCGCTGCAGCTTCTCGCTAGAAGCGATGGCGGGATTCCGAATATTTTTGAAGCTGCAGTTTTTCGTACTTATCTTGCGTGGCACCGTTTGATGGTAGCCGTTGGCGACTTTGAATTTGTAACTACTTGAATTCGCGCTGCTGTGCTGGGTGACTGATTACATTTTTCAGCCTCTTGCTCGAACGCGCACTCCCTATTGTCACTTTTCACTTTTGATGCGAAAAACGCGGGTTCACTTGGGGTGCTGGACGCGAGGTATAACCAGCGGGATCCAAGCCTGCAAGGGATGCCAGAAAGTGACGGACAGGAGTGGGTGAGGGGGCCAAGGAGAAGACAGTCGTTGGGGTCTGCTCTTTATTAGGCTAAGGAGCACCTGCCAGCTTGGTGGTCGCCGGGAATCTAGCTGCCCGCTCGCTGCAGTCGCATCGCGACCGTTGCGAGCGGTCCCACGCGCAAAAGGTGCAAGCCCTGCACTTTTGAGTGAGGGAACGCTGGAGCAGCGACGAGCAGAGCTGACTACGCATCTCGCGCGCATCCGCTCTGCGACACGGAGCTACCGCGAGGAGCTCTAAGCTCGTCCGTGACAATATAAATGGAGAATTAGGTTTACTATTCGATGTTAAAGTATTATTACATGCATTAAAAAAAATATTTATAAAATCATCACCAATCCGTATGAATCCATTCAATCTACTGTAGTTAACGGAACATCCTAGTCTTGTTCAATCCATTTCAATCATCAATGTGCCATCAAATCCATTTAAATCCATTGCAATCAGACAAAACGTAGTTTAAGTATAATTATTAGCTATAAATTTTATGATACGTTAAAAAGCTTTCATTGCATTATATCGCTAGCAAATATGTTTTAACACTCTAATAATTATAATCCTTTCCAATCCGATTCAACCTGTTTCAATACATACATTATATAAGCGAATCCTTTGCAATCCATTGCGTAATATTCAAACAACACCAATTCTTTTTAATCCGTTCCAATTGGTTTCAATGCATGTATAATAGTACCAATCCCTCGCAATCCATTAAACAATATTTGGATAATATCAATCCTTTCCAATCTGTTTCAATCTGTTTAAATATATTTGTATTAATAATATAAATTTAATACAATCCATTTCATTCTGTTGCAATGCATACGTAATAGTATCAATACATTACAATCCATTACATAATATTTTGATAATGCTAATCCTGTCTAATCCGAGTGAAACGGATTTATTTGGATTGAAACGGATTGAGATTCCACAACGCAAAAAATTATTCGGATGGAAACGGCTTCATTCGGATTGAAATTTTACATAGCCAAAATTACTAGGAATGAAACGGATTGAATCAGATTTAAAAATTTGGTACAGGATTGAAACGGATTCGAGGGTTATTTAAAAAATATTGAGTTGCAATGGATTGAAACGGATAAAATCGGTTTCAAAATCAGTATTAAAACGGATTGGTTCATTTTTTAATCCATTTAAATCCGTTCCTTTCCAAAATTTTAACTAGGGATTCAAGCTTCTCAATTATTTTTTGCTTCCTCAAAAAGGAAGCTATTTTTGATTCTCTTCCCTAGTGGAAATTTCAAATTATGAAGAGCTGTGAAAAACTGTGACAAATGTGTGAAAAAGTGTGTAAAACCATGAAATTTCGTGAGAAACTGTGAAATTAGGCTTACATTTGGAACAGGACTTGAAAAAATATTATAGAATATTTCATAAATTTTGTCACAGTTCCTACATAGTTGTTTACAGTTTTTCACAGCTTATCACATTTCATCACAATTTCTCACAGTTGGAATTTTCTTTATATAAGAATACGCAACGAATAAAAAAAAAATATAAGAAATGGTAATATGTCATTGTAAGCCTCTACTCTATAAATCAAAGAAAGTGCCTGTCGAAGGCTTACAAACCGACTTTTTCTTCCTTTCTTAAGATAAATGAAACATTCACAACAAATTTTAGGACTCTAACTCTTTTAGTTTCTGAGTTGTGAGATTTGATTCCCACATAGTATGGAAGGTTTCTAGAAGCTTTGTGGAAGCTTCCAAGAATCTTTCGGATTCTTTCGGGACTCTAGCTCTTTTAGTTTCTCAGCTGTGAGATTTGGTTACGTATAGGCCAAAACATAGAATTTCCAAGGGGTCGTTGGTTTTATACATTTATTTGAACAAGTTATGTATAAAACGGAAGGAACCTCACAGATAAGAGCTAGGAGTGGCTGTTGTCATCTTAACAGAGAAATGAAAAATTCATGCTTCAATATTATACAGTTTTTTTAACTGAAAAAAATATTTAACGTAGGATCAAATGATATTCAATATTGTCAGTAAAACTCAAACAAATTGAATATAATTTTTAAATGTCATAAGCTCTTTTAATTTAAATAAAAATTAACATTTTGTATAATCTCTTAGCGTTCATTTGCATATGAGTGAAATTTACAGTTTTCACACTTGCTAGAAGAAAAAAAGTATTTAAAAGCATTCAAATAAATTTTTCTATTTTATTTATCTATAACAATGCCTGATAAGAAATCTCAAATCTCTATCATTCAGAAAGAGAAATAAGCAAATATGTAAAATGAGTTGCTATCGCAAACAACAGTTCTCAATCAAAAATCATGTTTTAGGTTACCGATTAACTATCCAGGTACCTAGGTTAGTTTCTACTAATTTTATATTCAATATAAACGGTGCAACTACTTACCTCCAAAGTCTCAAGTCTCTATCTACCATACAGAAAGAGAAATGAGCAAATATGTAAAATGTGTTGCTATCGCAAACAACAGTTCTCAATCAAAAATCATGTTTTAGTAGAGTTTAAAGTGTAAAATTAAAGTTTCAATTGATATACACTCTCTTTCAAGTTTAGAGCTGATTGAACCATTTGACGTATATTGGTATACATATATACTATTTTGTGTATAAAAATTTTTTTGACAAAATTGAAAAAAGATTATTTAAAGCCTTTGAAATATTCCTCTCCTTCTACTTTGAGTCTAATAAACTATGACACACAATTTGGAGTGTCTAGGTATTTTAGTTTTCTAGATATGACTTTTTTATGAAATTACTCCAACTGAGGTAATCAACGAGTGTCATAATATTTTTTTGTTTGAACAAGTTTCTACAGTTTTTATTAGTGCTATTAAGTAAGCAAGGCTTATTTTAGATGTTTGAAAAAAAAATTGGTTGTTTTACGCAGTTACAACATTGTATACCTCAGTACACTTATTACAACTTGTAGAGTTCAATATAACTGAAAAATCTCACTTTCCGCTGCATTAGCAACTCGGTCTAAATGTACTAAAAACTCAGATCTTGAAAACTAAAAGTGCTAGACATCTGAAATTTGGTTTGTAGGTCTAAAGTGTATAAAGAAGAAAGAAAAAAATAGTTTTAAAGTCCTTCATTAAAATTTTCTCCTATCGAGTCTAAATACTTTGAATATTGAATTTTTATATACCTATAATATCAGATTGATTTATACAATCTAATAATTAAAATAAATATAAGATGAGTCAAATCCAGAGTGGTGCAGGCTATGCTTCTCTTTCCAAGGATAAAAAGGAAGCAAAAAAGAAATTACGTATGTACTTCACAGTGTAAGCAATATACTCAAAAATATTCTACTAATACACATTCTTTACCCGAACAAAACGGATATAAATGATTTTCCTAAGTTATAAATTATATAAAAAATAAAAATAGTAGTAGCTACCCTGCTACAAATATGCGATTGAAGTCAATTAAATAAAATTCAAATTTTATTGAATTAAATTTATTTTAATTGATTGAATTGACTACCAGAAAACAAGTCAATTGAAAATTAATTGTGATTAATAAACTTAAATTGCAATTTATTTCAATCCCAATATTTAGTATTGATTTCTATATATTTAAATCGACTTCTATCACAGAATAGTTCATTTTTTTTCGTATTGTATTTAATTACAATTTAGATAATACAGTTCAATGAATTTTAATATATTCCAATACTATTTGAATTTATCTAATTCAATGTATAAATTGACTATAAAACTTCTATCCACATTAATTCATTTTTATGAATTCCAAACGTGAATAGAGTTTAATACAGCTTATTCGTATAAGCCCTGAATTAACTATAATCACGTTTGATAAATGAAAATTTTATTGAATTTTGTACGTTATTGTGAATACTTTATTTATTGATTGACTTGAATCAATTCCTATGATTATGGGAAATCAATAGATTTAAATACAGTTTATTCGTATAAGCCGCGAATCAACTTCAATAAACTTTAATAAACACACATTCTATTGAATTCTGTAGGTTGCAAATACCTATCTCATTAATTGATTTTAATCAATTACTATAAGTATAGGAAATCAATATAATTTAATGCAGTTTATTCATATTAGGCGGGAATCAACTTAAATTAACTTTGATAAACATACTTGTTATTGAATTGTGTAGTTTGCGAATATCATTTTTATTAATTGACTTTTGTCAATTTCTATGAGTATAAAAAATGAATAGATTTAAATGCACTTTATCCGTACAAGAAGCAAATGAACTTGATAAACAAACTTTTTATTCAATTCTGTACATGTGCGAATTATCATGGAACAATTTATGAAATTGTAGGAAGCTACATGCTAATAAATTGTCAGTGGTTTTTTTACAAATAATTCAAATGTTAATTTATTAGAACTGTTAAATTTAATGTCGAATAGGAATAATTAGAGGCGAGGAGGCGGTCCAATGAAACACTGGGTAAACTTTAACGACACTTTATTTAATGACAAAAGAAGAAGACTCACAGGTACCCAAATTTCACAAGTAAATGTTCTAACGTTATTGCGCGGCAAGCCCTGAACGAGGACAACTTTGAGAAGAACAGTGGCGTAGCGCGTCCGATCGCCGTTCCAAGAACGCCGCTCCGATGGACGCCGCTGGTTCGGGACACGAAGCTGAATCTCCTCGAACTGCTGGTGAGAGCGGCGGGGCTCCGGCTGTGTCGCTGGTTGAAGTCGGACAGACCGCGGCGAGCGGCTAGTCGGCTGCCAAGCCGGCAAGCGCCCCGAGAGCGGCGCGCCGAGCGCCATCCGACGGCCAACCTCCCAGGCTCAGCGCTCGACGTATTAAGAAAGAGGAAAATTGCACAAGAACAATAAATTAATTTTAAATTTAAAATTCAAGATGTCCTCAATTTGGTATTTAAACTGTGAAAGTTTTCATGAATTAGAATAATTAACATTAATAAAAAATGGTACACTTTGAACTTTTTGCACTTATCGTCTACACAATGAATCATTACCTTAATCTACTATAAATAATACTTTTATAAAAGGTTCTCTCGGTTGATATTTAAGAAAGTAATATTAGGTATTAATTAGATTAATCTCACTCCAAACCGAATTAATTTATCGTAAGCATAAACAAATTGTTTCATGCTATTTTCGACAAATCGTACAAATTACATGTGTAATATTTATTTATTTTATTTAAATTATTTAAATTATTACTTATAACTGTACCATTACTTTTTGATAATATACGTATTTTCTATGAATTCACCTTTATTCAATTGGCCTCATATTGATCGTGAAAACTCATAAGCCCCATACAAGGCAATAGGAAAGAATACAAAATTTATTTTTTGATCGGCATTAATTGTGCATTTGATAGAGAATCTAAGCCGACGTATATCTTTTGTGTATATCTTTTTGAAATTAAATAAGAAAACTTAATTTTCAAAAGTTATAGTGTATTAAAAATCCTTTGAGTGACGTCACACCGTTAAAATATCAAAGGTGCCGACCGGAGTGACGTCACAACGTTTTTTAAAGATTTAAATATAACTTCTTTCATTTTGAACATATCGTGAAAATTCCAAAAGTTTACAAAGAAACTATACCTCGATCTACAAGAATACTCTGTCAACTAAAAATCGGTATTCTTCCCTATTAAAATCAATAGAAAAGAATTCTATAATTTTTTATGCTACATTTTAATTCTAAATTATTCATATCATTAAATAACAAATACAATCTATAGAATGCAATTATATAAATAATTAGATATTAGATAAAATATTCGATATATAGACATGAATAAAAAATAATTACATTTAATTAGTTAAATCTCTATTAAACTTAATTGACATGCATCAATTCACATGTATTATATTATAATGCTAAATCTTAATTCTATTTTGTTATATTAAATTCGATTAATACTATAAAATGATAAAAATCAATTGATACGAATTACATTGAATTGCCTAAATACCTATTCAAATCAATAGACAATCATAGAAAAAGTATTTGTTTCAATATATTTTTATAAACATAGATCTAATAGTTTTGAATTGAATTCTAAAGATTATATATATTTCTATTGCACTTTGCAGAATTAAGATTTAGCATCAGTTGCAATAGATTTTTTTTATTGACTTTAATCTCATTTTTATAACAGGGTAACTATCATGTTAACCAGTAGGGTACGAAGCCGCTGCGAGACGGGATAAGGTCAGCTCAGATGGTCTCATCCATCTATGCTATGCGGGTACGGGGTCGCATCAGCTCAGAACCGCCGAATCTTGTGGGCTTGCTCGGTGAGCTCGACCCGCAGTGGCTATGGGCTCAGATGAACTCGTACCCACCTGAGCTCGTACCCGTCTAGCATAGCTACGATCCTTTAACGTGATACAGAAAAAAGTGTTGGTTTACCCATAAATTAATTATTTAACGTAGAAAAATGCACTTCATCCAGCAACTGTAACAATATTCTCTGTATACGGCCACGTACATCCACAATTTTACTAATATGGTATACTTCTACAGGTATAAGCCTATAGTCAGAATCTATAAAAAAGGTTTTCTTTATTTAAAAAACCATATCGACTAATATTAAAAAAAGTAAAAATTGCAAGTTTAAAATTGCTTGTTGTTGTCTTAAAAATTTGAAAGAAAAAGTTTTAATAGTCTACAAAAAAGCTGTATACGCATGGAATAACAACAATTTTGTGAAAATAAATTAAAATTTTCATAAAGCAAAATTTACTCCATGCGCATACAGTTTTTGTAGACTTTTTAAACAAAAAAACCGTTTTTACAGGCTCTGGCTGAAGACAAGCTTGTTATTTAACTTTAGTTAAATTTATGACCTTAACTTTTAACTCAACTTAAGTTGAATGTAGAACTAGCTTTTATCTTTTTAACTTATAAAGAACAATATTCATAAATATGTAAACATTTAGTATACCACAAGTTATACTTTAGATGGGAGTAATCCGTGTGATAGCTTTTAGTAATTAGTTTCCGTGGCCGCGCGGACCGTGTACCAGCGTAACGCTGTCCGTACAATTGGTCCGCAAGTACAAGGCCCAAACTCCACTCGCGTTTGCTTATCAGCTCGCACGGCATCGGCCGTACTGTAAAATAGTACATTATGTAACAAAGGCAAAAAGTCGAATATTTTTCTCGAGTTACGTATAGTACTTTATACCCATCTCAACTGTGGACACTTTCTGACTTGGAAAGCGGGACTAATGGACTGTTAAAAGACAATATTGTTAAAAGACAATCGAAAATCAGGGTTATTGGTAGAACTTGATGAAATAAAGGAATTTGGACTAGTTTCTAGTCAAGTCACTTTTTTCCCGCATTTGCGGGAAAATATTGATTTGTGAGAAAAAAGCAAATTTTTTCCCGCTAATGATTTTTGCGGGCAAAAAGTGTATTTTTGGACTCCCTTTTCAGAGAAAAAAGTGGCCATTTTCGTTCAGATGGGCGTAACTTGTATTTTTACAAAACTATTTCATTATATATATTATTTATATAAAAAGCAAAAATACATTTTACTTGGTAATTAAATGACTAAGTAGTATAGCAGTGGGGGTTCGAGCTCACTGATCTCGTATCAATGGGGGTTCGAGCTCGCCTGAGCTCGTAGCGAGTGAGTTAGAACTCTCATAGGGTTTCTGGGGTAGCCACCCGACTGCTGGCTCACTTCCCCCACCCGACAGCTGGCTCACTCCCCCTACCCACCTCCCTCCGCGAGTGCTAGAATGCGGGCCCGGACCTCCACCGCGCGCGAAGCCCGGAACGCGGGCCCGGACCTGCGCGAGACCGGAAAGCCTGCGCGAGCCTGGAACGCCGGCCGCAGGGACGCTGCCGCGCGCGATGTCATGAACGCGGGGAGCGCGTCTTAAGTCCAGATCACCGGCCGCGCGTCTTAAGGCCGAAACGCTGGCCGCGAGCCAAGTCACGAGTACGCGTCTTAAGCCCACACCGCACGCGAAGACCGCATAAACTAGCGAAATCGCTAGAGTGAGCGCGCTAAACATGCCCCCCTCTAACGTGCAACTAGTGCGCTGTCCACAACGCCATCTGTAGACCTTCCGATAAAGCACACCTAAAAGTCCGCTTTCTCGCTCAAAGTATCGTTTCATGTGAGTAGTATAGCTAATATATATATATATATATATATATATATTTGAATTTAAATTTATTAAACAGAAAATTATTTAACAAGTATATTCCAGTGGAGGTAACATAAGTTAGCTTACAATGGTAGCTTACAAGTAAAATCCCATAGAAGTAAATAAAAATTACCTGTATATATAACCTAGAAACGAAAAACTTAAAAACTAACTTAAAAAACTGATTAAAAAAAAATAACTTAAAAATAAAGAAAAATTTTGTTACACCAATATACTTTGCCCAAAAAGTAATATAAGCTGATAGTTATGTCTACATATAGCATCAATATAAATCGTATTAGTATTTTCTTTGTATTAGCTTTATTAATAGTTAATGATTTGAGATCATTTGTTAACCTATTGAACACTTTTATAGCTACTACGTAGCTGTTATTTTATCTACTGTTGTAGTAATACCCGGTAATTGAATACTTTTGTTTGTAGTATTGCTTGTTTTAGACTTATATAATTCCCTCAGTGTTTCATAATGAAATTATACAAATTCTAAAAGAAATAGTTGGCTTACAATAAGAGGTGGATATTGCACGGAGAACCGATTTTTATTTATGATTTTAACATTTTGTTTTGAATTCTTTGCAATTATTCTATAATAATTTATTAAACTTTGGAAAAATGCATAATAAATTATCATTAATGTTTTGGTTTCCATTATATTTTTAATTTTGACAAAAATAAATATTAAGTATCTAGTTTTTTTGACAATATATTCGACATGTCTGTCCCATTTCATATTGAAATCGAAGAACAATCCTAAATATTTATGATATTCTATTCTGTTTATTATTTGGATACTTATATTAACGTTTAGTGTGTCAGGAGCACTATCACAGTAATATCCATACGTTATATAAACAGTTTTTCTTAATTCAAAGCTAACTTATTTAGAGTAAGCTATGTTGATACTTGATTTAGGTATACATTCATTTTATTCTGTGCCAAAGACCACGTATAATCACTCGCGATGATGACAGTGTCGTCAGCATAAGACATGATTGTATCCTGTTGCATATCTCTCAATAGATCATTGACATAGCGTACAAATAACAAAGGACCCAATATTGATCCTTGTGGAACACCTGTGGTGATTAATTTGGATTCACTCTTACAATCATGAATTTTAAATCTTTGTTATCAGAGAGTTATCTATCAGAGAGATAGCTCGTGAACAGTTTTAAGGCACTACCATGTATATCATATCTCTCTAACTTTTGTAGTAGTATTTTCTAATTCATAGTATAAAAAGCTTTGGCTAGGTCTAAAAAGGCTGTTATTCTAGGTTTGCTTTATCTAACTTTTTGTATATTATGTTCGTTATATAGTTTAAAGCATCTGCGGACCTCTATTTCTAACAAAACCAAATTGCTTATCAGATATTATATTATATTTTTTAAAAGAAAGTATAGCCTGTTACAAATTATTTATAAAAAATATTTACAATGTTAGACATAAACGATATTGGCTTGTAATTTGAGGGACATCTGTCCCCTGCTTTGTAAATGGGACTACTTTTTAAGTGTATTGTGCTATATGGATTTCTCAATATATAAATTAAAAATATGTTCAAGTGGTAATACTATGTATTCAGAGATTAATTTTATCGTATTAACATTAATATAATCTACCCCTCCGGATTTTTCTTTCATAGAAAGTATAATTTTATATAATTCATCGAAATCTGTAGGACTGAGAAAAATTGAATCGGTTGCTAGTAGGGAGTTTTAGTTTATTGTACAATTTATGCAATCAATTTAGCTCCTACTTCAGAGAAATAGTTATTCACTAAATTTGCAATATTGGTTCTATTTTCTATTTTTTGATTATTTTCATATATATGTTCCATCGAGTTGTCCTGAATATTAATTTTACTTAATTTAGAGTTAATTATATTCCATAACTGCCTTGGATTGCCACTATTCTATTTTACTTCTTCCTTTCCAAATTTGTATTTTGCATCTTTTATAACTTTACCTAGTATTTTATTATAATAGTTAAATACATTTTTTAGTATTTAACAATTGTTTTTTCATATTCTATATAAATTTTCTTCTGTTCTACATGATACTATTATTGCACTAGTAATCCAATTATTTCGAAATAGGAGTTCGAAATAACACTCAACTTGAGAGTTTTTTTCCATACGGGAACACACTCACACCATACTGCTCGGCCAGATGTGCGATCGCGCGACATGTTACGTAATCGGCCGAGCTTTCCGACGACGCTTCCCGAATTTGCTCTCATGCGCTATAAATTTATATACATACAATTCCTGTTCCTTACATGATAATGCATAAATATTTTCAAAATGTCATAAAAAGTAAGTAGGAATCTTTCAAGTTTGTATAAAAATTCGTGTATGCACCAGGAACGTTAGCAATCCGCCACAAAACTTTTCGTTGTATATCAATATATATACGAAAAATTAGCAGAAAATTTTTCAAAAGCTTTCACTTTTGGTTATATCAATACGTGTGAAAATTTATAAAATTTTGACAAAAAGGGGCATATTTAAGAAAAGTTGTAGCAATCCTACTTAAGGGAACTTTAATTAGAACGTCAAAAAACGTAATTATTGAGGTTTTGTCAATTATAGTTCTTAATTATATTAAAGTAAATGTTTTCAAAATTTTGATGATGTTTTATACTATATCTCAATTATGCAATAAAATGTTGTATTGGGAAATAGTTAGTTTTCCTTAGTTTATTTACCCATTTCTTTATAATGCTGTTCCGTTAGAGTTGCCATTTTGCATATATCCTAGAGGATCTGAATTTCGTTTTAAACACAAAAATAAATTTTCTTGTAATATTTTTAAGGTGGAGAAATGATTGAAGATAGATGGAAATGATCTGGTAGATTTATTGACCAATATATTAACAGAGATTTGTTGGAAAGAGAGATCCCGACTGTAAGTAAAGGATGAACTCAGAGAAGGTTCGAGTCTCGACTAGTGCTGGTCCTAGAGCTATGTTTTAGAATGTACGTATGAAGTATCGTACGTAATAAGGGACCTAGAAAGTGTTTTAAATATTAAAAAATTACAAAATAATACTTCATTGAAAAAACACCGCTGCTATTTTATTGGCACTTGGCCTCCCCAAACTAAATTAATTGTTTCAATATGAAATTCTTTGTTCTTATAAATTAATTTAAAATTGCTATATCTTTCCGAAATATAACCGTTTAAACTAAAAATTACATTTTCATGTATAACAAAACTATTTTAATATATTAATTCTTGCTACCAACCAGATATAGTTGTATTTACTGAGACTTGGTTACAAGAAACTACTCTATCAAGTGAACTGTGTTTTGCAGATTATGTAGTTTACCGGAAAGATAGAAATCTGGTGAGAACGGGGTTATCCAAAGTGGAGTACTGGCGAAAATCAGGAACGACATCAAGGCACAGATCATCTCATTTAATTCGTCAACAAATCAGCTGTTCTTAAGGGTATTATTGACCACCATCGAACTAATTCTGGGCTTTTAGATTTTTGAAATTTAATTTCTCGGGTTTTCCGATACCTTAGGAATAATATCATTGATTAAGTGATAATGCTTTTGAAAGAGCATTAAATTACCTATCTTTTTCGACCCGAAATTTTGAATAAGCTATTTCCCTTGACTTGTTATTTACCAAATCATCATTTTTTCCAATCGGTTATATCTGTGACATATTAGAAGAAGAATGTTTGAAAAAATTGAGATGATTAGGAATATAAATAAGAATATTCTGTAAAATTTTTGAGTCTTCATCTTATTCTTTTAAAGAGAATACAATTTTTTTCAATCACTCGCGATTTTCGCGCTTTTTCGTGCCTCTAAAGCGAGCGCAAAGCAGCTGTTTGCCGGCCAGCGGTCGAAAAAAATTCTCGCTACTGAGAGAATTTTAGAAACTTTTGTAAATTTTGTATAAGAAATCGATTTTTAGCCAGCTGCGAATACGAAAGTATATCGGCAGCATTTGATCCAAAACTTTCCAAAACGGTAGCTTTTTGCTATCTCTTGAACAAGTTCTTTGCCCGGATCACAACGACATGTATATTTCAAGATATTTAAAGTTATGTATTTAAAATTTTTTTTATCTCTTCTATCACGAAAATGGCACGGTATTTTTTACCTAACAGGGCTGATTTTTTTCACTTTTTAATAGTTTATCGATTTTGTGATTTTTGTGTTTTAGTTTCTCGAGATTTTTGGTATGTTAAAAATATTGCGATTGATTTTGTGTAAAGAGCATTGTAAAGAGCATAACATTACTTGTACTTTACAACCGCAATTTTTGGTTGACAGACACTTTCCCTTTTTTTGTTATACACGAAAAAAGTCATATTTAGTTTAAACGGTCATATCTCGGAAATCTATGATGGCAAATTGTCTGTTTATTTCGTCGTTCAATTCACTCCTGCTCCTTACAAAACCATGTGTCAGCCTTATTATCGTTTACGATCTTCGTATGTTCGAACGCGCTCGTGTCTCGATTATTCAGTTAATTATTCAACCTAACAAGTTATAGAATCGGGAAACGCGCGAATGCAAACTGATCGGATTGAAGTTTTTAAGCTTTTATTATGTTCAAAATACTTACATATAAGTAGGATATGAGTGTCAGAATTTGAAAAACAAAAGTATTGACCAGAGTTATAGCCTATTTCAGCCTGATTTATTCAATTTTTTTTAAATTTTATCATAAAGTATGGCACAAATAAGCTATAACTTTGATGAATATGTTACTTTTCAAACTCCTATACTCCTACCCTAATTGTATGTATTTTGAACATAACAAATCGTCAAATACTCCAATCTGATCAGTTTGAACATCTAAGACGAAATAAGCGACACTTTTCGTCATAAGCTTTACAAAAAGCTGGCGAATTTATGAAAGTATCGCTGCGGACTGTCTAAGAACTTGCTGACGTTTCCATCAGGGCGGAGCAAGAAAGATACAAGTTTGTATTATAGCCGAACAAAAAGACCTATTAACCATCAGAAAAATTATAACAAAAAATTTTTTTAGCTATATTTGGATAAAATATTCAAATTTACCAAAAAAAAATTGGTAATATATGATGAATAATTTATCCTTACCTAAAAATATATAACGAATTAATGTGTAATATTTCTACCAGGGTAATTTTTTAAAAACCACAAAGAAAATTTTTTTAAAATATGATTGTTCTTCGAAAGATTATGATAAAAAACTTTTTAACGAAAAAGTAAACCGTATAAGTTTTAGTCTATACCAAAAGGAGTCTTTTTTGTTGACTGTCTCACCTAGAAAAGTATACACTGCAGTCTTTCCAATAAATATAATATTGATAACGGTAATATCTTGTATCTTGTGGGAGAAAGATTTTGAGGTTTTACAATGGTAAAATTATTATAAATATTATCAAGTATTTATAGTAAAAAAATTTCCAGAATGTTTGCTTTTATAGGAAAAACTTTTATCGGCACATAAAAAATAAATTATTTTTTCAAGTCTAACTCATGCTGGCTCCCTGAATACACATAGGTGACTCAAACTCAATCTCAATCTCAATCTCAATCTCAAATGTCAACTCAAATGCAATCGATTTCTTAATAGAAGTAGCACATCTTGGTAATTTCCAAGTTCGTGGGTACGTAGAATATCATACCAGATAAACTGTAAAATGACCAAAATGCGCTACTCCAATCGAGAAATGATTTACAAGTTGAGTAGCCATATTTGAGATTGAGAATGAGTTTGAGACATGACTCTGAATTCCAGCCATAGCTTGCGTATATATGTCGGTGTAGCCATTTTTTATCAACGATCAGTATGCCACCTGATGGGAGATTTCTTTGCGAAAAATCTTAATTATAATTCGACTTCACAGGTAAGTTTGTTTAATCATCTATTGTATTAAAATGTGAATTATGAATATTATCATTGCATTGTTATAGAAAAGCACGATTGTTAACACGGGACCAAACCACCTTAAAATTACAAATTAATTGGTTATTTATTTTTAGGTAAGGATAAATTATTCAACATATATAAACAGTTTTTTTTTGTAAATTTGAATATTTTATCCAAATATAGCTAAAAAAATATTTTGTTTTAATTTTTCTGATGGTTGTTAGGTTTTTTGTTCGGCTATAATACAAACTTGTATATTTCTTGCTACGTCCTGATGGAAACGTCAGCAAGTTCTTAAACAGTCCGCAGAGATACTTTCATAAATTCGCCAGCTTTTTGTCAAGCTTATGACGAAAAGTGTTGCTTATTTCCTCATAGATTGATAGCACAAACTGGCTAATCTTGAAAACGGAAAAACATTTACTTATCAACTTTAATCAAATTACTGTGATATTACACCAGTTAATATTGATAAAATATAACATTCAGTCATATGAAAGTTACTTTGGTTAGTAATATAGAACTAATTTTTCTATTAAAGTAATGAGTAAACCTCAAGGTGTGAAGACGTGTCTTGAGTCGAGTACGCTACAGCGCATGCGCTGCTCTCGCGCGCTCAGCTGCCTGCTCGCTCGCACCCCTTACCCCCCACCACGGTCAAGTCAACGCAGATGATGGCTTTTACATTTTTGTCAACATTCTATGTTAGATTAATATCAAAATCATACCAGTTGCCGCTTTGCAACAATTTTAATGCATTCTCTTATTGTGTTTCTTGTGTGTACGTGAGTGTTTGTATGTGCAACTATGATACAGGCAGCAGAATCATCTTGATATTTTCGTCACTATTATTCTGTTCATACTTCAACTCGAGTTAGACTTCGAGTTAGTTAGATTGAACTTTCAATCATTGCTTTTTAATTTACTTGATTGTATTTTCTGCAGCAGGTCTTTTTATATAGTGTGAAATAATATTTGTTGAACTTTTGTCTTCGCTTTCGCTGTTTATAACCTCAAAAGTGTAAGCGAGTTGTTACCTAGTTCTTCCCGGGCTTCTGCTTTAAATATTAACGAATTGAAACTGGATGATAATTAGCTAACAGACTAGCCGGACTCATTAATTTTCTACCAGGGTGTTGCAAGGTTTAGATGTTCAAACTGATCAGATTGGAGTATTTGACGATTTGTTATGTTCAAAATATATACAATTAGGGTAGGAGTGTAGGAGTTTGAAAAGTAACTTATTCATCAAAGTTATAGTCTATTTGCGCCATATTTTATGATAAAATTTTAAAAAAATTGAATAAATCAGGCTGAAATGGGCTATAACTTTGGTCAATACTTTTGTTTTTCAAATTCTGACACTCATATCCTACTTATATGTAAGTATTTTGAACATAATAAAAGCTCAAAAACTTCAATCCGATCAGTTTGCATTCGCGCGTTTCCCGATTCTATAATTTGTTAGGTTGAATAATTAACTGAATAATCGAGGCACGAGCGCGTTTGAACATACGAAGATCGTAAACGATAATAAGGCTGACACATGGTTTTGTAAGGAGTGAATTGAACGACGAAATAAACAGACAAACTGAATTTAATATTTAAATTAAACTTGTATATTAGGGTCGTAATCATTTAACAAAAACTCTTGATTTGTCTGATTTAATAAAACAAACTTTTAAATAGAAAAAACTTGCGTGTTGAAAAAGATAAAGGAAAAGCAGGGTTCGTTTCAACGAGGTACGAGAATTAGATTGGTGAGTCGTATAAGCGTCAGCGGCCAGAACTGTTTAAGGGGTCTACCCTAATTGCAATTTTCAAAAAATAGATTTTTTTTTTATTCCATTTTTCGAAAGTATAGATATTTGAAAGTATCATATTAAATTTTCATAAAGATCCGAGCAGTCTAAGTGTACTTTTGAGGGACTTTTACTTAGTTACCTGAGCGCGCTAATAGTGACCGTTCGGAGCGGTATCGTCTACCTGTCTTTGTTTACGTGAGCAGCTGAAACCTTTCGTGTATATACTATCCCTACTCAAATCTATTCATTCGTGACCCCTTATTTTTCGAAAGATACCTGTATATTTGAATTTCAAGCAAGTAGCAACCTATATTAGTCGTGTTTGAAATCTGTAAGCGTAAACATCTGTGCTCGTGATTGCCGAGATGGACAAGAAAACTATCCATCAAAAACAAAACTGGAGACGTCCAGGTTCGAAAGCGAAAAAACGTAATTTTCATGGAGTTCTTCCAAATGCCCATGAGGCAAACACAAGTCATGCTAGTGCATCTGCAGAGAAGCTGAACAAGTCGAAAGATACGAGTTTCGACGTGCCTGTAGATCAAACGTTAGAGTACAGCATCATACATTTTTACCTGGTTTTTTCTTCGTTACAACAGTTTTTGAAATGTAAAGTGTGTAATAACGATATTACATTTGCTAAGTATGGACAGCGAGGACTCGGTTTTAAAATTTGTGTTACTTGTGAGTGTGGAGAAAAATATATTAATTCGTGTCCGATGATTGCGACTGGATACGAAGTCAACCGTCGCCTTGTGTTTGTTATGCGATTGATTGGTATTGGATGGAGTGGTATAAACATGTTTATTGGCCTAATGGAACTTGGATCTGGAATGAGTTCCTCCGTTTATTATCATATTATCTATTCGGTCTCTATCGCTGTGAAAAGTGTTTTCGATATAGTGATGCTAAAGGCTGTTAGAGAAGAAAAACTCCTAAATGCTCAGCACGGAGAACCCGAAGATATTTTAACCGTTTCAGGAGATGGTTCCTGGCAAAAAAGAGGATTTTCTTCTCTTGTTGGCATAGTTTCTTTGATATATAAACACAGTAAAAAAGTTGCGAACGTCGTTATCAAATCAAGCTACTGCAAAGGATGTGAAAGAAGAAAAGGAACAGAGGACACGCTTGAATATGCAGCATGGTACGAAGTGCACCAAAAAAATTGCAGTGCTAATCACTCAGGTAGTGCCGGAAAAATGGAAGTCGACGGTATATGTCAAATGTTTTTGGAATCTCTCGAAAAATTTTCTGTGCGTTATGGTTTTTACATCGGCGACGATGACACGAAGACTTTCAAAATACTGCTCGATACACACCCGTATGGTGAAGGAGTGATCGTTAAAAAGTTAGAGTGTGTGTTACACGTCGCAAAAAGAATTTTCAAACGTGCTAGTGAAGCTAAAAAAATCTTATACAGGCAAGAAAAGTTGCAAAGAAGGACGAGGAGAAAACTCCAGCAAAAAAGCTGCAAAGAAGGACGAGAAAAAAACTCCAGCAAAAAAAGTTGTCACTAAATAAGAAAAACCAGCGTAAAAAAAGTTCCTGTTGTTAAAACTCAAGATTTAACGATAATATTAATGAAAGAACTGTGGAAAAATTACGGTTTAGAAATTCAACGGCATCCTGATTCCGTGGAAGAAATGCGCAGGGAGATCTGGGCAGGATTTTATCATAAGATTTCAACCGACAGCAAGCCACAGCATTCATACTGTTCTGAATCCCGGTGTAAATATAAGAAAGCTGTGGAAAACAACACCGTTCGACAATTTAAACATCCTCCTACTCTCGCTGAAGATGTTCAAGAAGTTCTCAAACCAATCTACGAGGATTTGACAAAACAAGAACTTTTTGAAAGGTGCCTCGTCGGAAACACGCAAAATAACAACGAGTCTTTCAACAACTGCGTCTGGTCGATGGTTCCTAACCACATCTTTAGTGGGAAAAAAACTGTTGAAATCGCGTGTCAAACAGCTGCGTGTATTTTCAGTGAAGGATTGAAGCCAATATTGACAATATTGGATGTGATGGGCGTCAAAATCGGCAATATCGCCGAGCAGTTCGTAGCTGAGCGAGATCTAACGCGCGTACGAGTTGCAAACCGCCGCAGTGGAGATGCCTCTAAGGAGGCCAGAATTAATCGAAGGAAGGCTATTTTGGATGAGACGGTACATTATGAAGAATCTGAAGGCATAATGTACGGTGCAGGCATCGCTGATTAAGCGTAGGTAAGAAATTTTCACGTTTTTTCGTTAAAAAAAACTTTGAACGCGTTTTTCTCGAAATGACATTTTTGTACGGCTTGTTGAAAAAATCTCGGAAACTACTGCATCAATCCTTACCAAATTTTTACTACATATTCTTTATGATGATAGCTATGTCGCATATCATACGATTTTTGAAATTTTGAGTTTAACTTGGTTTAAAAAAAAACTGATGAAAAAAAGGTGATTTTTCGTTACTTTTCGAAATGTGGCCGCCATTTTGCCAATTTTGAAAAAATAAAAAATCGTATGATATGCGACATAGTCATTACCTTACTGAATCTAAAACCTTTTTTTTTTTGTTTCAGATAATCCACTCCGGAGATTTCATCAACAGGGCGCACTCATCTTTTTTTTGGATATTTTTTAGGCTCCTTTTTTATACGATAAAAAACAAAAAAATTTTTTTCATGTATTTCAAGATTGTATTTATCAAGCCTCATACTTCACATATTAATATTTCTAATTTAAAACAATGAAAAAAAATCGTGAAAATAATCATTTTTTTGCGCGTCTAATTAGGGTAGACCCCTTAAGTCTAAAAACCTTGGAACAAAGCAATAAATAAACATGCTTTTATTATAGCCAAACAAAGAGACGTAACGACGATAAAAAAGATTTTTAAAAAAATGTTTCGTTATATTTGCATAAAATATTCATATTTACCGAGATAAAAATGTTAATATACGATAAATAGTTTATCTTTCCCTAAAATATATATCCAATTTATTTGTAATGTTAACGTGGTTAGGTTCCCTTATAGCTTATACTCGAAGAAAAAGATTAGTAATGGCTAGTTACTATACATGCCTCATACTTCACATATTAATATTTCTAATTTAAAACAATGAAAAAAAATCGTGAAAATAATCATTTTTTTGCGCGTCTAATTAGGGTAGACCCCTTAAGTCTAAAAACCTTGGAACAAAGCAATAAATAAACATGCTTTTATTATAGCCAAACAAAGAGACGTAACGACGATAAAAAAGATTTTTAAAAAAATGTTTCGTTATATTTGCATAAAATATTCATATTTACCGAGATAAAAATGTTAATATACGATAAATAGTTTATCTTTCCCTAAAATATATATCCAATTTATTTGTAATGTTAACGTGGTTAGGTTCCCTTATAGCTTATACTCGAAGAAAAAGATTAGTAATGGCTAGTTACTATACATGCTTAGTACTTTGGAAACAAAGAGTAAAATAGGTTGACTCTACGCAACTCGGATTTTAATAAAGTACTTTAAGCAGTGTTTTCTAGTACCTTAAAATGAAGCCTAAAAGTAGCCACTGTTTGATTCAAAGGTCTTTTACTTAACATTTATTTGCATTATTTAAATAAAAACGTACCTGTACATTTGACCTAAACTTAATCAAATTTGTATGCTGGAAAACTGATCCACAAGATATTTAAAAGGGGAATCTTAATTAGAACGCTAAAAAAGACATAATCTTTGTTGATTTGTTTCTCAATTTGTGAATTGTTTAAAAATTTAAGGATGTGTTACACTACATATCAACAATACAAACAAAATTCTTGGAAAATAGTTAGTCTTTCTAAAGTTTATTTAACCATAATATTTATAATCCTAGGGAATCAAAATTTAATTTTAAATATAAAAACAAAAAGTTTTTTCTATAATTCGTACTATCTTCTATGTGGATTTAAACTGTTTTAAATATCAATAATTTACAAAATGCCGCCACATAGACAGAAAAGACCGCTGTCAATTCATTGGCATTCATTGGCAGCTTCCTCAAACTACAATAATTGTTCCAATATGCAATTCTTTGTTCTAATAAATTAATTTTAAATTGCCTTATCTCTTTCTAAATAATAGCCCAAAAAGGGTATCCTTCTTTATAATTGATGGTTTGACAAAACATGATTTTTACTAAAATTGCAGATAAGAAATAATCCTTATAACACCAATTTTTTCTCTGTACGTAAATTATTAAAATTGTTTAAATATTCAAATTAAATGTAGTCAGATGTTAGTATGTAAATTCACTAAATTCTTAATCATCTAAAATTTTGTGAACAATTTGCCATCATAGATTTCCGAAATATAACCGTTTAAATTAAATATGACTTTTTTCGTGTATAACAAAAGAAGGGAAAGTGCCTGTCAACCAAAAATTGCGGTTGTAAAGTACAAGTAATGTTATGCTCTTTACGACGCTCTTTACACAAAATTAATCACAATATTTTTAACATACCAAAAATCTCGAGAAACTAAAACACAAAAATCACAAAATCGATAAACTATTAAAAAGTGAAAAAAATCAGCCCTGTTAGGTAAAAAATACCGTGCCATTTTCGTGATAGAAGAGATAAAAAAAATTTTAAATACATAACTTTAAATATCTTGAAATATACATGTCGTTGTGATCCGGGCAAAGAACTTGTTCAAGAGATAGTAAAAAGCTACCGTTTTGGAAAGTTTCGGATCAAATGCTGCCGATATACTTTCGTATTCGCAGCTGGCTAAAAATCGATTTCTTATACAAAATTTACAAAAGTTTCTAAAATTCTCTCAGTAGCGAGAATTTTTTTCGACCGCTGGCCGGCAAACAGCTGCTTTGCGCTCGCTTTAGAGGCACGAAAAAACGCGAAAATCGCGCGTGTATGAAAAAAATTGTATTCCCGTTAAAAGAATAAGATGAAGACTCAAAAAATTTACAGAATATTCTTATTTATATTCCTCATCATCTCAATTTTTTTCAAACATTTTTCTTCTAATATGTCACAGATATAAACGTTTGGAAAAAATGATGATTTGGTAAATAACAAGTCAAGAGAAATAGCTTATTCAAAATTTCGGGTCAAAAAAGATAGGTAATTTAATGCTCTTTCAAAAGCATTATCACTTAATCGATGATATTATTCCTAAGGTATCGGAAAACCCGAGAAATTAAAATTCAAAAATCTAAAATCCAGAATTAGTTTGATGGTGGTCAATAATACCCTTAAGAACAGCTGATTTGTTGACGAATTAAATGAGATGATCTGTGCCTGTATGTCGTTCCTGATTTTCGCCAGTACTCTACTTTGGATAACCCCGTTCTCAGCAGATTTCTATCTTTCTGGTAAACTACACAATCTGCAAAACACAGTTCACTTGATAGAGTAGTTTCTTGTAACCAGGTCTCAGTAAATACAACTATATCTGGTTGGTAGCAAGAATTAATATATTGTTATGATCGGGTTCGGGTAATGAGAATGACAACACGTATTTATAGAAAAGCACACTTGAACTCGGACTTTTTATTCGAACGTAAACACAACTGTTCTCAATAGCTATCAGAATCAGACTGATCATAAACAATAACATCCGCGACGTCGTTGATCTCGTTGCTAGGGGATGCTATGCGCGATTCTCGGTGTTCGAATCGCGCAACGTTCGAGCTCGGTCACAACATTGCCCTCTCCTTTTCAGATTATCGTCCCGACAATCATAACCATCCATCCTTCAAGCGGGTTGATCCTCTTACAATCCAATGATGACTTACAGGAACCGACACCAACATCCTCTACCTTGACCCATCCTTGGCATCAAGTTACCGAGCAATGCTTACAGATGCGATACCAATCATCACTTAACAGGACTAAGATTGATCCGTCTCTTGAACAATCTACTTCAATCATCCTTCTTATTTGGTCGAAATCGGTCTTCAGACAAGAGGGGGAAAGTTGACATGCTGTGGAACCTCACCTCAAGTCCCTGCTCCGGTATTTACCTTCACGCCTACGGGAAAAACTACTGCTCAAAAGAACCGTGAGCAGAGCAGTCTTCATTATCGGGTGTCTCTCTGAGTGTAAGTCCCAAGACGATTGATGTTGACTATTTTGGATTTATGTCTTGGTGAACGACGAATACAATAAACGACGTCATTAATTTTCCTCACAACTTCCCAGGGTCCTACCCAATATGACTGGAGTTTTGGTGCTTTTCCTTTGGTTCTTTGAGGGTTGAAGAACCAAACTTTTTGGCCTTGAGAATATTCAATGTTGAGAGCTCGTTTGTCGTACCAAGACTTCGTTCTTTCCGATTGTAAGAGAATCCGGTCTCGTGCCATTTTGTGGATCTCACTGAGTTTCCTCCGAAGCTTGTGTACGTAATCTCCGTCTCCTTCAATCTCGACCTCCTCTGGTAGATATCCTCGAATCAAGTCCAAAGGAAGACTCAGATCGAAACCGGTGTACATCTCAGCCGGAGTAGTTCCAGTCGTCGCATGTTTGGAGGATCTGTAAGATAACAAAAATAGTGAAACCCAGCGATCCCAGTCTTTTTGATTTTCATGTATGTATTTTGTGATATAGTGTAGAAGTGTTTGGTGTTGTCTTTCTACTTGTCCATTTGATTGTGGGTGTAATGGTGTCGTTCTTGTCTTCTTGATTCCTAACAACTCAGATAAATTTTTATTCAATTTCGAATCAAAATTCGTTCCTTGATCAGTATTTACCTCTAAAGGTACCCCATACCTACAAACAATCTGATCAATAAAAATCTCAGCAATGGTTTTTGTTCTCATATTTTAGAGAGCAAAAGCTTCAACCCATTTTGAAAAACAGTCTGTCACAACTAAGAGGTATTTATTGCCCAAAGAAGAAAGTGGAAATGGGCCTAAGATATCCATTTGAAGTCTTTCAAATGGAACTCCTGAATTATAAATTTTCATCTCACCATGACCTTTATCTGGAGGACTTTTCTTTGAAACACAGACTTCACAAGATTTACACCAAGTTTCTACATCTCTTTTACAAGTAGCCCAATAAAATATTTTTCTAATTTTATCTAAAGTCTTGTTTACTCCGAACTGTCCTTCAGATGGTAAATCATGTGCTTCTTCCAAAATATCTTTAATTTTATGTTGAGGAACAACTAATTGACGGATTTTTTAATCTAAATTCGTTGAAACCCATTCTCTATACAAAATCCCATCAATTAGTACTAACGAATACCATTGAGAACAATAGATTTTGGTGAATTCGTTCATCGATGAAATCTCTTGCCATTGTGGTTTCTTCTGTAATTCTTTCGTTCGACAAATGAAAGAAATAGCTTCATCTTCTTCCTGACTATTCTTCCATTCTTCTGATGTGTTTTCTTAAAAAATGATACGGCAAATTTTTTCTATATTATTGAATTTTTCTTCTACTCTGGAACAATATTTGCAGGAGAAATCTTCACAAGGCCGTCTTTAAAGTCCATCAGCATTTCCATGTAAATTGCCTCTCCTGTGAATAATTTTGTAGTTGTACTGATCCAATTTCCCGAACAAACGAGCCAATTGTCCATCCAATTCCTTAAACGACAATAAACAAGTTAAAGAAGAATGATCAGTCCTAATAATGAAAGGTTTACCGATAAGGTAATGATGAAAACTTTTTAACGATTCTATAATAGCAAGGAGTTCACGTCGAGTGACACAATAATTTCTCTCTGATTTTGAAAAGACTCTACTATAATGACCCATGACACGTTCGATTCCATCTTGTTTCTGAGAAAGAACCGACCCAATTCCATGGTCAGAAGCGTCAGTATCTGAAATAAATTCAGAACAAAGAGAAATGCCAAAATTAGAGGTGTTGTAAGAACCTCTTTCAATCTTGAAAAAGCTTTTTGACATTCCTCTGACCATATGAATTTAGCCGATTTTTCAATTAACGTATATAAAGGTTTAGCTATGTCAGCAAAACCTTTAATAAGTCGCCTATAATAACCACAGAAATTCACGAAACTCAACACAGCCTTTTTGTTATGAGGAATTGGCCAGTTTACAACAGATTCAATCTTCTTTGGATCAGCTGTTTTTCCTTCTTCTGAAACGATGTATCCTAAATATTCAACTTGTCTGCTGAAGAAAACACATTTCTTCTTATTAAGACATAATTCTGCTTCTTGAAAATGAACAAACACTTTCTTTAGGATAATTATTAACTCATCGAATGACTTTCCCAATACCATAACGTCATCCAAATAGACTAAACAGAATTTTGAAAGATAGTCTCTAAGTAATTTTTCCATTAAACGTTGAAAAGTCGCAGGTGCGTTGCATAAACCAAATTGCATAACTGTAAATTGCCAAAGTCCTTTTCCGATTGAGAAAGCCGTGATTTTCCTATCCTTCTCTCGAATCTTGATTTGCCAGTATCCACTCTTCAAGTCCAAAGTACTGTAACGGTCCAGTGTTTTTATCTGCTTTATAATTGCAGGGACTGGAAGGACGAGCGAGCATTTCCTTTTCCGTAGTGAAGTAGGAACATTCACTACCCTTTAGTGTTCTACTTACGAAACATACGACCCCCTCCTCCCCTTCATCGTTTAATTGAGAATTTTTTTGTTTAATCGCTCGTGAGAATATACGGACGCTTAGGATCGGCAAATTTTAAGATTATGTTCTCGTCAAATAAAGTTTTTATTTCATTGAAAGCCATTTGTTGCTCGGCTGTCCAATGAAAATCTACCCCCTTTTTTAGCAACTCGATAAGGGGTTTAGTGTAGTTTGAATAATTTTTTACAAATTTTGTGTAAGAGTTAACGAAACCTAGGAAGCTTTGTAATTCTCGAACATTGGGCCTTTTAAAATTTTGTATTGTTTTAACTTTATCGGGATCTGGTCTTATTCCCCGAGAGGAAATAAAATGACCCAAAAATTCAATTTCCTCGCCAGCAAATTGCGATTTTTTAAAATTTAATCTTAAATTGTGCTTCAATAAACGTATTTACAATTTTTCCAAATGGCCCAGATGTTCGTCAAAGTTTACTGATTTTATAATTAAATCATCCACGAACAATACCATGAATTGATCAAAATCATGTGTGGCTTCGTCTAAACCTCTTATCAAAGCCGCCCCACTAGTCTTTACTCCGAATGGTACAACGTTATGTTCATACACGTGATTATCGCATTTAAACGCGGTAAATTGCTTGCTTGCTTCCGCTAAGCGTATTTGCCAGTAGCTGCACGTAAAGTCGGCACTACTCGTGAATGGTTTGTCTGCGCATCTTTGTAAAACTTCGTCGATACCGGGCGGTGACTCATAATCATCGGCTAATCTCGCGTTTAATTTCCGCGCGTCTAAACACAGCCTAATTGAACCGTCTTTCTTTTTCACGACTGCGACCGGATTTATATATGGGCTATTCGACGGTCTAATAATTCCAAGCTCAAGCATGCGTTCAATTTCTTTTTTAACTTGATCGCGATAGCATATTGGAATAGGATAAGGTTTAGAATAAAAAGGCATTTCGTCTTTTAAGATTAATTTATGCTCATATGTTGTTAATAGGCCGGGTTTTTTCTCAAATACTTCTTTATACTTAACTATAAGTGATTTTAATTTTTGCTTTTGCTCATTATCGAGATTTTCGCAAGTTTCTATTTTTTCGTCGATTTCCTTTTCTGAAATATCGTACGAATTTTTCTGAATATTCGCGTAATTTGCGTAATAATCATTGAAATAATTATCTGAGCAATCCTCATTTTCGGTATGCTCATTTATTTCCTCAATACACAGAGACGTATACTCATTCGAGCAAAATCGTACATCCGTGTATTGGGCGATACCATCTTGATGGTTAACTTGAAAAAGTACTTGTTCATTCACCGTGTCTATTAACATTTTAAGTGCTTTATGCGAATCGTAGCCCAATATGCATGGTTTTACCAACTTTGGTACTACGATAAATATTAGTTTTACTTCTAACCCTCCAATCTTTATGGTAAGTAATGCTTGAATTTTTAGACGAGTGGATTTGCCCCCTGTCGCGCCTTTTATCATTTTACCACTTACAGGCAATGTCGGACGTTTTTTAAATATATCTAAATTTTCATAATAAAACTCTTCCGAGATTGCCGTGACCTCACTACCCGTATCAATTAATGCCTTTACATTAATGTTCTCTATGCTAATAGCTATTTCCGGGCAACGCGTTATTTGTATGTTCGCGCCCTCGGGTTCTATATCGTATAATAATTCTTTTCGCGGATCCTCAATAATTGACAAAATGCGGGAGGCTTTAGTCGCATTCTGCACACTTTTATTTTTAAGTGCGTCCGAATTGCACAATGCAACTATGCCCCGTTTCCCGACGTTTTTTTCGCCTGAGTGTCGACGCGTTTATCGCTCAAGTCGATATCTAGTACATCTATGTCAAGCTCTTTTTTATTTCTCCAACTCCCGAAATTCCGGCTATTGTTATTCGACGCATTTTTTGGGCGGCCGTCGCAGTCGCCTTTCTTAATACCGTTCCCGCTTGTTTTTTGCGCGCTCGCGGTATTTATATTGTGACTCTGCCACGGTTTTTTAGTTTGAACGTTATCGGCGGCGTTTTGGCGAAAATTCGTTGAATTACTGGCGGGTTGACCAAAATTTTGTAAATTAGATTTGTTTACAAACGATCGTCCCTTTTGACGTTGATCATCGTTATCATAATCGGCCAAAATCTTTAACAAATTGTCCTTGTCTTTAACTTGTTGTCCCGTAATTGTGTGACGTATATCCCGCTCAAAATGCTCGCTGACTTTCGTCACGATTTCCGATTCCGAGAATTTTATTTCTAATTCTTTAGCGAGACCAAACATGTAAATCGCGTAATTTACGCGGTTCATACTACCGTTCGGACTGTACTGCCCGAATTCTATTTTACGCCTCGCGGTCCGCTGGACATTTGCGTCCCAATATCGCTCTTTAAATTTTTTCACGAAATCCTCGTAATCTTTTACCTCCCCCTCCTGCAAATACCACCAGTTTTGCGCATCGTCTTCAAATGACTGTGAAATGATGAAAATCATTTCATCATAGTCGGGTTGTGCAATAGTCAAGTACTTTTCTAGTTCTGACAAGAACTTTACGGGTCTCTCCGATGCGAGCCCTTTAAATTTTGGTAGACTGACTTTGAATCGACGTGGCGCATTAGGGGGGGCAAGAGACGCGCGTTTGTTTACGTTTGCTTCCAGAGATTTCACCGCGCCTTGACTTTTGCTCGCGACGTCGTCAATTTGCGCGAGCAGATAGGTTTTTAATTCGCCGTATCGCTCATCCTCGTCAATTTGTCTTGTTAAGTTTTCATATTTTGCGTGGAGATTGCTACATTTTTCGAGTATTTTGTCGTTTTCTTCCTCGAGCAACATTACGCGGTTTTTCAGCGCGGTTATGTCTACATTTTGTTGCGCGATTTTTTCTGCCTCCGTTGCACGGTCATTTTGCAATTTAAGAAGTAAATCCGACAATGCGTTTATGCGCGCATTTAGATCATTATTTACTGCGTCAATGCGCGACGTTTGAAAAGATGGTGATGCGGGTATTTCCGGTTCTTTTAAGAAATTTTCAAACTTATTATCGAGCTCGTTTTGACGCTCGTCGAGACACTTTAGCTCCTCTGAAACTGCTTTTTCCCAGTCTCTTTGCTTTTTTTGAGTTTTATTCAAAGTGTCCTCGGCGGTCGTCGTCTCGATGTCGATCATGTACGCCCCGGACAAACGCTTGTTTCGCAGCATCTTTTACGCGTGGTTTTAAACCTGAAATATTTTATAAAATAGTAAGTTTATAATTAAAACAAGGAATGTCCTTTTCCTATTATTTGTTTAATTTAATTTTCATCAGGTATATTTTCCCTCACTTCTCATTTAAACTTTTAAACCATATATTTTTTTAGCATCCTTAAATTTTAATTAACTCTAAGCTCTTAGATTGTCTAGAATAATAACCAATTGTTTAGTTGATTTTAAGTTTTTCTAATTTGTTAATTACGAGGGCTAATTTATCATCTTGCTCGTTTTATTGGATTGAAATCCTTTTAAAACCTTTTAGAGTTGTACTCGTAAGTTCACCCAAATGAGCTCGAATTTGACCACTTTTCGTGTCAATTTGTTTATGGCATCAATCGCTTCATTTAGGGAACTTGAGAGCACGTTAATCTCTGTAGATAGACGCGAAAAGACTCGACCACGGACCGAACGCATCTCATCGTTTTGTATCATATACTCGAGTAGGGCTTGCAGTTCATTTATCCGCGAGTGGATGCGACCCTCGTTAAACGATAAATCCCACTCCGGTATCATGATTTTATTTATTATTTGATTTAGGAAAAGCTACTATTTTACACGGGTTTGTTTTTAACTACTATCGAGTCCCTGTTCGGGCGCCAAAATGATGTAACGGTCCAGTGTTTTTATCTGCTTTATAATTGCAGGGGAAAAACGCGTTCGCGTACTGACTCGATTTGTCGTAGTTTGTTTCTTTTAAACCCCTTTTGCTCTCGGGTCTAACGGGACCCAGGCTAATCTTGTGCCTAAGCCTCGTGATCCGCCCCCCCTGTCGCTCCTCGATCCTCTCGAATCGCTAATGCGTACCGCCGAGGAGAGAAGCGTTGTCTTTTCCTAACTCTTTTTGTGGCCGCGCTCGGTGCACTTTGAGCGACAGAGCGAATGCTCTATCAAGCCCAGAGTTTCCGTACGCTGGCCTTTTGGCACAGTACACACGTCGAGTACGCGTGCTGTGATCCTTTTTTATGTTTTCTTTTTTATTTTCTTTAGACGCTGTAGTCGCTCAGCGAGAAGCGAGCGACTAAGGTCTGGATGATTCCTGCAAGCAATTTCTTTTGTATTCTCTTTTTTTTATTATTTTTTATGGGCGTATAGAGGGAGTAAGAGTTTTCCGAAAACGAGGAATAAATCAAGTGTATAGATATATATCAAGTGTGGTTTTTATTTGCAGCTTTCTTAAGTGTAATGGAGTTTAATCGAATTGACGCTCTACCACGTATATATATATATATATATATATATATATATATATATATATATATATATATATATATATATATATATATATATATAGAAGCTCACATATTACAAATTTCGCCTGAGGAAAGCTGACAATGAGAGAGAGGCTTGAGATTATTCTAGCTCTTATTCGGATCTATCGTCCTGGTCTAGCCAAATGGCGTGGGCCTCGTTCGACCTCACCCGCGACAGAGCTGAAGCTCTATCAAGCGAGCGAAGGAACAGAGTGCCCCAGCGACTGTCCGCCTGGGTATTTATATTCTTCGCGGCTCTCTCCATCTCTCTCATTCCCACCTTTCCTTCCTTCCTTCAGCTCTCCCCACCGCAAAGGGCCGAGCTGCGCCGCTCAATTTTCGCGCCGCTCGCGTTCTCGCGCTGCAGGTAATACTGCCCGTCGGTAATATGCCGGCGCGCCCTGCAAACGCGAGCTTACCATCGTGGCTTACGCGCATATAATGCACGTTGGGCTAGGTTTCAATTCTCAAAATGATACTTAGTACGATCGGGGTGTTACAGTACAAAACCACGAATATCCTGCAAGTTTATCAAGAGTATCGTCAACTCTTGGTAAAGAGTACGAATCTTTAATTGTAATTGCATTAATTTTTTGAAAATTAATACAAAAACGAATTATTCCATCTTTCTTCTTCTTGGGAACTACAGGTGAACAATACGAGCTGTCTGATTCTTCAATAACTCCTTGAGAATGCATCTCAGCAATACATACATCCAATTCCTTAACTTGATGAATAGGGGATCTTCGAATAGGTTGTTTAATTGGTTGATTATGGAGTAATTGAATTCTATGTTCAACCAAATTACATTTTCCAGTAACGTCATCATCTTGAAAAATCTCTTTAAATTCATAAACACGATCCGCAAACTTCCGTCGTTGATCTTGATCCAAGTTCTCTGAGTTCTTGTCAAAAATTTCTTGTAATATGTCTGGTACATCCTCACTAGAATCAACTATTCTCGAAATCTGTTTATTGATGATTAAACTTGGAGTATTTAAATAATTTTAGTTATCGAATCTGTAATACCAGTTGTATCAAGGAAATCACTACCAAGTGTACAATCATCAATAATATTTCCAACAAAACCATCTAAATTAGCTGAATGGTCACCCAATTTTATCGAAGCTGAAATAAAAAATTCAACTGGTACCTTTTCTCCAGTCGGATACTTAAGAATTGTAAAATTAATAGGAATTCTTTTATCTTTTGACTCTACAAATTTCGGATTTATAATAGTTACATCAGAACCAGAATCTACTTTAAAAATACAAGTTTTGTCATTAATTAAACCATCAAAATAAAATTTATTTGAGTTCCTATTAATTCTTCCAACATTATAATCAATCAGACAAGAGTGTGTGTTTGTTGGAGTCTTGTCAAGTTCTGTTGAACTCGCTCCAGAAAGTTCAACATAACCTAGTTTCCCTGGTCGCTCATCTGATTTGGACAGTTTGATCTAAAATGTCCTTTTTTTACTACACGTTCAACATTCAATATCCTTAAAGAAATCTTGAGATCTCTGTTTGTCCGAAGATTGAGCACCTTTAGACTGTGAATTCGAAGAGTTGATTCCAGTCTTATAAGTGTCATTCGTTCTCCTTGAAGTCTGAGATCTCTTATCTAAATCTCGAATAACCTTCACTTCCATAGCGCGAGCAAGAGCAACTTTTAGAGAAGTTATCCTTTCTAAACGAAGGATCTCCCTGATTGATGAGTCAAAAATAGCAACTTTAAATTGGGCACAAGCGATTTTATCTTGGACTGCAAATGGACATTCCGGATAAACTAAAGCAGAAAGTCTCTCAAGATGGGTAGCCAATGTTGGGAAATCTTCACCAAAACGTTGACGTCTGTTCTGAAATTGTGCGTAATAAGTGGGTGCTAAGTGTTTATCACCAAATCGAAGTTCAAGACGGGAAACTAAGTCATCAAAATTTGACGCAGTCGTATCAGATTCAACGAGAATTGATTTTGCTCTTCCTTTCAAACAAGAAATAAGAGCTGCTAATTTATTTGCAGGTGACCAATTGTTTGCTCTACCGATGATTTGAAATTGAACCAAAAATTCACGAAGAGGTGATGATCATCATAATCATCAGCTTTCAATTAAAAAAAAAATCAGTTCCCGAGTGGATAGGTCTAGTGTTCGGTTCAGAAATCAAAGGATCAATAACAGAAGTTCCTAACCTAAGTCTATTCTGATTTAAAGATAACCCAGTGTCATTGATTCTAGCGTTCTCTGTTTATGTTGTATGTGAATGTATATCTCTATTCTGTAAATGACTTAGATGATTAATTTGGCGTTGCTGTTCTCGCTGTTCTGCCAGTAATGTGTTATTCAGGGTCCGAAGTCTCGATATCTCTTTGTTCAAGTCAGTCCTCTCCCTCTGCTCTCGGTCACCGAATAGTTCTCTTCGAACTTGTTGATCCCTCAGTAGCCTAATCTGTGCTTCAAGTTCCTCATTGTGATGATGAGCATCCAACAATTCCGAATCTCGAACATGGAGTTCCCTTTGTAAATTCAATGCATCCTCGTTGCATTGATGGAGTTCTTGAGTAATTTCCTCTACACGTTTATTCAAGCTTGTTATCTCCAAATTCGTTTCAGTGAGAGACGGTTGAGGCTGCTCAGTTGAAAGAGTTCTCGGGGATGGAACTGGTGTTCTTGATACCACTGACATCTTGCCGGAACGTAAAAGCATAAACTTTCCACTAAATCACTTTTTCGAAAAACACTATCCCGGACGAGCCCCCAAAATGTTATGATCGGGTTCGGGTAATGAGAATGACAACACGTATTTATAGAAAAGCACACTTGAACTTGGACTCTTTATTCGAACGTATACACAACTGTTCTCAACAGCTATCAGATTCAGACTGAACATAAACAATAACATCCGCGACGTCGTTGATCTCGTTGCTAGGGGTTGCTATGCGCGATTCTCGGTGCTCGAATCGCGCAACGTTTGAGCTCGGTCACAACCATATGGAAATAGTTTTGTTATACATGAAAATGTAATTTTTAGTTTAAACGGTTATATTTCGGAAAGATATAGCAATTTTAAATTAATTTATAAGAACAATGAATTTCATATTGAAACAATTAATTTAGTTTCAGGAGGCCAAGTGCCAGTGAAATGGCAGCGGTGTGTTTTCAATGAAGTACTATTTTGTAATTTTTTAATATTTAAAACACTTTCTAGGTCCCTTGTTACGTACGATACTTCGTACATACATTCTAAAGCATAGCTCTAGGACCAGCAATAGTCGAGACACGAACCTTCTCTGAGTTCACTATCTTCAATCATTTCTCCACCTTAAAAATATTACAAGAAAATTTATTTTTGTGTTTAAAACGAAATTTGGATCCTCTAGAATATATGCAAAATGACAACTCTGGCGGCACAGCATTATAAAGAAATGGGTAAATAAACTAAGGAAAACTAACTATTTCCCAATACAACATTTTATTGCATAATTGAGATATAGTATAAAACATCATCAAAATTTTGAAAAGATTTACTTTAATATAATTAAGAAATATAATTGACAAAACCTCAATAATTATGTTTTTTGACGTTCTAATTAAAGTTCCGTTAAGTAGGATTGCTACTACTTTTCTTAAAATTGCCCCTTTTTGTCAAAATTTTATAAATTTTCACACGTATTGATATAACCAAAAGTGAAAGTTTTTGAAAAATTTTCTGCTAATTTTTCGTATATATATAGATATACAACGAAAAGTTTTGTGGCGGATTGCTAACCTTCCTGGTGCATACAGAAATTTTTATACAAACTTGAAAGATTCCTACTTACTTTTTATGACATTTTGAAAATATTTATGCATTATCATGTAAGGAACAGGAATTGTATGTATATAAATTTATAGCGCATGAGAGCAAATTCGGGAAGCGTCGTCGGAAAGCTCGGCCGATTACGTAACATGTCGCGCGATCGCACATCTGGGCGAGCAGTATGGTTTGAGTGTGTTCCGGTATGGAAAAAAAACTCTCAAATTGAGTGTTATTTCGAACTCCTATTTCGAAATAATTGGATTAATAGTGCAATAATAGTACCAAGTAGAACAGAAGAAAATTTATATAGAATATGAAAAAAAAATTGTTAAATACTAAAAAATGTATATAACTATTATAATAAAATACTAGGTAAAGTTATAAAAGATGCGAAATACAAATTTGGAAAGGAAGAAGTAAAATAGAATAGTGGCAATCCAAGGCAGTTATGGAATATAATTAACTCTAAATTAAGTAAAATTAATATTCAGGATAACTCGATGGAACATATATATGAAAATAATCAAAAAATAGAAAATAGAACCAATATTGCAAAATTCAGTGAATAACTATTTCTCTGAAGTAGGAGCTAAATTGATTGCATAAATTGTACAATAAACTAAAACTCCCTACTAGCAACCGATTCAATTTTTCTCAGTCCTACAGATTTCGATGAATTATATAAAATTATACTTTCTATGAAAGAAAAATCCGGAGGGGTAGATTATATTAATGTTAATACGATAAAATTAATCTCTGAATACTTAGTATTACCACTTGAACATTTTTTTAATTTATATATTGAGAAATCCATATAGCACAATACACTTAAAAAGTAGTCCCATTTACAAAGGGGACCGATAGTGTACCTCAAATTACAAGCCAATATCGCTTATGTCTAACATTGTAAACATTTTTTAGAAATAATTTGTAACAGGCTATACTTTTTTTTTTAATGTAATATAATATCTGATAAGCAATTTGGTTTGGTTAGAAATAATGGTCCGCTGATGCTTTAAGCTATATAACGAACATAATATACAAAAAGTTAGATAAAGCAAACCTAGAATAACAGCCTTTTTAGACCTAGCCAAAGCTCTTTATACTATGAATTAGAAAATACTACTACAAAAGTTAGAGAGATATGGTATACATGGTAGTGCCTTAAAACTGTTCACGAGCTATCTCTCTGATAGATAACTCTCTGATAACAAACATTTAAAATTCAAGATCGTAAGAGTGAATACAAATTAATCACCACAGGTGTTCCACAAGGATCAATATTGAGTCCTTTGTTATTTGTACGCTATGTCAATGATCTATTCAGAGATATTCAACAGGATACAATCATGTCTTATGCTGACGACACTGTCATCATCGCGAGTGATTATACGTGGTCTTTGGTACAGGATAAAATGAATGTATACCTAAATCAAGTATCAACATAGCTTACTCTAAATAAGTTAGCTTTGAATTAAGAAAAACTGTTTATATAACGTATGGATATTACTGTGATAGTGCTCCTGACACACTAAACGTTAATATAAGTATCCAAATAATAAACAGAATAGAATATCATAAATATTTAGGATTGTTCTTCGATTTCAATATGAAATGGGACAGGCATGTCGAATATATTGTCAAAAAAAACAGATACTTAATATTTATTTTTGTCAAAATTAAAAATATAATGGAAACCAAAACATTAAAAGATAATTTATTATGCATTTTTCCAAAGTTTAATAAATTATTATGGAATAATTGCAAAGAATTCAAAACAAAATATTAAAAATCATATATAAAAGTCGGTTCCCCGTGCAATATCCACCTCTTATTGTAAGCCACTATTTCTTTTAGAATTTGTATAATTTCATTATGAAACACTGAGGGAATTATATAAGTCTAAAACAAGCAATAATACAAACAAAAGTATTCAATTACCGGGTATTACTGCAACAGTAAATAAAATAACAGCTACATTGTAGCTATAAAAGTGTTCAATAGGTTAACAAATGATCTCAAATCATTAACTATTAATAAAGATAATACAAAGAAAATACTAATACGAATTATATTGATGCTACATGTAGACATAACTATCAGCTTATATTACTTTTTGCGCGAAGTATATTGGTGTAACAAAATTTTTCTTTATTTTTAAGTTAGTTTTTTAATCAGTTTCTTAAGTTAGTTTTTAAGTTTTTCGTTTCTAGGTTATATATACAGGTACTTTTTATTTACCTCTATAGGATTTTACTTATAAGCTACCATTGTAAGGTAAGGTTACCTCCACTGGAATATACTTGTAAAATAATTTTCTTGTCTAATAAATTAAAATATATATGTATATATATGCATATACTGCTATACTACTCACATGGAACGACACTTTGATCGAGAAACCGGACTTTTAGGTGTGCTTTATTGGAAGGTCTACAGATGGCGTTGTGGACTGCGCGCTAGTTGCATGTTAGAGGGGGGCATGTTTAGTGCGCTCACTCTAGCGATTTCGCTAGTTTATGCGGTCTTCGCATGCGGTGTGGGCTTAAGACGCGTACTCATGACTTGGCTCGCGGACGGTGATCCGGGCTTAATACGCATTTCCGGTGATCCGGGCTTAAGAGGCGCGGCCAGCGTTTCGGCCTTAAGTCGCGCGGCTGGTTCCGGGCTCGCACCCTAGCATTCACGGAGGGAAGTGCGTAGGGGGAGTGAGCCAGCAGACGGGTGGGGGAAGTGAGCCAGCAGTCGGGTGGCCACCCCAGAAACCCTATGAGAGTTCAAGCTCACTCGCTACGAGCTCAGGTGAGCTCGAACCCCCATTGATACGAGCTCAGTGAGCTCGAACCCTCATTGATATGAGCTCAGTGAGCTCGAACCCCCATTGCTATACTACTTGACTATATTGTAATGCTAAATCTTTACACAAACATATTACGAATTTTCTAGGAAAATGATCCGCATATTTTTTGTAGCTCAAGAATGGGTTCAGCTATCTTATCTTATAACTTATAATAAAATTAAAAAATGTTGACATTTTGACCAATATTTTATCAGAGAGACAACTTAAGAGCTTTCAAAATCAACCTCTGAAGTTAAAATTCCTAAACAATAATCTATTTATATTTATCATTTTAAAATAAATTGTTAGGTGCATAACGGGGTACTAGAGTCAAGCTCATTCTTTTCCCTTTAACCTTTAAACTGAATATGCTATTAAAATTTGTAAAAGATTATTGTTAACATTTATAAGTGATTTTTGATTAATTTTAAATACATTCAGACTATGTTCGAAAGTAAAAAAACATAAGTACTACGGTATATCAGAGTAGTTTTGGCAAATGCCAGGTTAGGTACTCCGTTTTGCTCCTGTCCCCCCTACTTCAGTATTTATAACAGGTGATCTTTCGGACAAATATTAACTGGATCATTGCTCGTATCATTTGTTAATAAAATATAAAATTATGAAACAGAAAACGTTCTTGAAAATAACTGTCACTCGTAGAATGTTTATGATTTAAAAGAAATGTAATTTATTAGACGAATATTACTAGTTGAATAATAAAATCAAAGGTTTGCAAAACAAGCGCACACACTTTAGACTGACAACTCGCCAAACACGGCCTAACGCTTTTACAAGTCAAAACGACCAGGTCTCTCGACAATAGTCACAATCCTCGCTGTTCAATCGCCAACGGCCTTCTTCCCGTCAATCGCTGATCCTGTCCTTTTGTCCATACCTGACGTTACAGCGCCATCTCTCTCTCTCTCTCTCTCTCTCTCTCTCTCTCTCTCTCTCTCACAGATACGCACATACAATCATACTAAACAGATTTATTTCTAACGCATTTTACAATATAATTATTACGCATAAATAGCTTAGTCCTTGTTTGTAACTCTCTAGAGTTAATTTATAACCATAACTAAAAAATCTACTTATTCTTAAAAATAGACTAGGTTAAAACAACAACTATAGACGCTTATAGTATATATATTCGTTGGTCAAAGGTAGTGGTAGAATTGTATAATCCTGAAATATTTTTATTTCTACAAAAAATGTGAAAATCGATCCGATTTCTACCTTACCGACACCACTATTTTATTTTTAAAATAGATTGTAAATTTCTTTATCAATAAACTAGGGCGAAATGTTTTAAACTGATTATGTCATTATTATTAATACCAACCTTATGTTTCAGAATATGAAATGTGGGTTTTAAAAAAGGGAATTCAAGTTTTGTGAAATTTTTGTTTTAATTTTTTATCGATAAAGGAAAAGGCTAAAATAAGTTCCCCTGTGGAAATAGAAAAGTAATAAAACGTAAGAAAAAGTAAGAAAACCTAAGAAAATGTAAGATTTTGTTGGATTTTGGACATTCTTATGTTTCTTTACGGTTTCCTACGGTTATATCACAATTATCGCAATTACATGAAAAAAATGTAGCTAGAATTTTCTACCGATAGGTGGCGAGGCATATACAAACCAGTTCACGTGTACAAAATAGAAACTTTAAATTACTTAAGAAGCATTTGCACTTAGAAAATATTTTTCTGGTAGTTTTGACATGTGAGCCGATTAAAAAACGAACAGAAAAGATGTCGTATCCACAACGCACGTTTGTGCTATATATTAATTAAAATGGATGAAATAAATGACCAAAATATAGCATTTGATAAACTTTTGAGAAATAGCTTTGCATTATACCTAAAAAACTAATATGTATTAAGAGGTAACACCAGTTTAAAATTTTCAAAAAATCGATTTTTTTTGGCTTAAACGATACTTTGGACCCTTAAAAATCATATCCAATTGGTGTTTTACATAAATAAAATTTGTAAGAGGTCCAATTCTCGAATTTGCCGCAGCGCCTCGGAGCGCGCCGTCACAGCTGAATCAGCCACCACGGCGCGCTCTGATTTATCGACTATGTAGTGCTCCTACCTGTCCAAATTCTATTGCTTATGGTCATTGTGGTTGATAAGAAGTCCACCAGGGTATACTTACACTGAATAGAAGCGTGTGTGTGTGTGTGTGAACTAGTACAGATGCCAAGCGACGCCGTGCAGACGCTTTATTTTCTTTCCGGATATTTTCGTTCAAATATTAAGAACGTGCTTTATTATTGTAAAAGTTTTCGAATAAGCAATATGAGTTCGAGAAAAGTCGTGTATTGTGACAAAAAAACCGGCCAAGGAGGAAGGAGTAGTGCAAAAAGACCGAGAATATCAAACCGACGGCCGCAAAACCGTTACGAGCTGGAGAAGCCAAACCTGGAGAACGTTAGTACATCGGCTAAAAAATTATCAGATGTAAACTTCGATGATTTTGAAGTAAATGAAGGTTTCGGTTACCGAATTCTGAATTTTGTAGCAGTGTTCTCCACGATGTCGCAAGCTCTTGTATGTAAAAAAAGAAAATCCGATGTAACGTTCACCGAAACTGGAAAGCGAGGCTTGGGTTTAAAAATTGTGATTTCCTGTAAAAACTGTGATCAGATTACTATTCCTAGTTCTCCATTTATTGAGAAAGGATATGATATTAATCGCAGAATTGTTCTTGCCATGCGATTACACGGAATAGGATTGAATGGTATTATAAAATTTTGCGCCTTCATGGATCTCCCGCGGCCAATTTTTCAATCGTTTTACGATACAGTTGTTAAGAAATTTGCTATTGAAGCAGAAGCTGTTTGTAAGCTCAGTATGAAAACTGCAGCTAAAAAAGAACGAGAAAAAACTGACGATCCAAATGGCATTATTGTATCTGGTGATGGTTCGTGGAGGAAGCGTGGTTTTTCATCTCTTTACGGGTTTGTTTCACTTGTGACGTGTATTTCACGTCCCAATAATATTAAATACGGGCAGTCAATCGCGACCCAGTCGCCCGTCACCAGAGCCGAGCATTTCTCAAATTTAATTAGTATTGTTATTAATGGGGTTTTGTTATTATTTGTTGAGGGAATGAGGATAAGGAGTCGCGACCGAGGAAGGCCGCAGACCGGCACACACACGCACACACCCATACCAGCGGCACCAGCTGATCGCCGCAGCGACGACTGCTTGGAGCGAGCAACGGCGACGAGTATACACACACAGGCACAGCACCAACATCACTGCACACTGTACGCGCGACTCTCTCTCTCTCGATTGCTCTTTCTTCCTCGCCTCTCGAGGATGATGAGCCGCTGCCCGCGCACACACATACACACACGCGCGCGCGGCCGCCCTCTCTCCCGATGCACGCAGACGCGGGAAGAGAGAGGATTCACAGCGGCAGCGGCGGCTTCCTCGAGGCACACCATCTCGGCTGTAGCCAAGAGAGAGAGAGAGAGAGAGAGAGATACCGACTCGGCTGTCGGTAGAGGGGAGAGCTAGCAGCCGCCGCGCCGCGAGCCGCATGAAGCTGCCGGCCTCTCCTAGCGTAGGCCGACGCGCGCACGTCGCCGCTGCCAACTGTGTTGGTCCGGCGGCGATATAACCGAAAGCGCCAGATATAGATATACACGCCGGGTTGCCCGCGCGTGTATATCTAGCAATTCATAATTGCCCGCGCTGCGTAAGCAGGGCGGTATTAGCGAGGCGAGCCAATGAGGAGTAGCGACTCAAATCACCGCGGACTTGGCCTTGATTTTTGCATCTAGGGAAAATCAAGGCCAATCACCGTAAAGGAAAGGGCGGAAGCAACAGGAGTTTGAGCTGAAGTTGCGCGAGGAGAAAAGCCAAAATTTTGGAAGAGATTTCCGCCCTCTCCGGTTTTGAGCATTGACTGCCCGGCCTTCAAGAGCGATAGTCGACAAATTTTTGGATTGCCGTCCGAGAAGGGAGACCGCGTGGGGAAACCTGTAAAGGAGAAAATCCCGGCGAGCGATAGATTTTGGAGAGACTTAATTGGCGACCTGTGACCTGCTAGGACGAACATCGCGGACGCGCCTGATTAACCACGGTGAGTGGGCTGTAATTGCCGAGCTTCCCTCGGCACTTGCAAGCAAATTATATAATTATTGTACTTCGCCGCCATGTGCTCGGGGCACATAGAAAATTAAAGCCGTGGTGGTGTGACACCGATATATAAATCAGTGCGGGTCGGACCAGTGGCAAATTTACGCCTTAGTGTGGGGAAATTTCCGCGATTCGGGAAGACGGGAGACGTGGTGAATGTGATAGTCGCGAGGGACGCGTGACACGGCTAGCGTAGCCATTTTTGTGTATAGCGACCACGTAGATGTAAGCGATATTGTAACTTGCGACCGGTAGTGTTACCCGACGAGGAGAAATAAAGTTATATATATATTTAAAGTAAAATTTGTGGGACATTATTATAAATTGTGAATTCCTGATTTTTCCTATTCACGGAACTTCCTCTGGGAAAAGGGGGCTCGTGACGAGTTAGCCGCGCTTTACCTGGCGCCCATTAATTGAGAAATTTTGGTAAAGTGTCGAGACAAAGGTAAGCATCACTAATGTAGTGGTTTCTGGATTCCAACAAGAATGCCAAGTTACAAATGACGTACCAACGGGGGCTTAGTGACTCAGGAAAAAACAGGAAAAATAGCAAAATAAATTAATTAAGAAAGTTCGGGAAATATCAGAAAAATTTTTTTTACACAGTGTCGAGCCAGCGAAAGTGCAGCGACTAAAACGTTTTTTTTGTGTCGTATGGAAACTTCGGTAAAGTGGAAAAATTAATTTTTGTGTGTTTAAGGAATTTATAAGTAGGACTTAGAAAATTTTTCACTTGAGCTATTGGGTTATAAATGGGACTTTAAAATTTTTTTTTTCACTTGAGCTATTGGGTTCTAAATTGGACTTAGAAAATTTTCACTTGGGGTAATCGACTAATAAATTTTTCGACTTCGAGAATTTTCCGGAAAATTTTTTGGATATTTTTGAGAATTTTCCGAAATTATTTTTTGAAAGTTTTTCGATTTTGAGAATTTTCCGGAAAAATTTTTGGATATTTTTTAGAATTTTCCGAAATTATTTTTTGAAAGTTTTTCGATTTCGAGAATTTTCTGGAAAAGTTTTTGGATATTTTTGAGAATTTTCCGAAATTATTTTTTGAAGATTTTTCGATTTTGAGAATTTTCCGGAAAAATTTTTTGGAAATTTTTGAGAATTTTCCGAAATTATTTTTTGAAAATTTTTCGATTTTGAGAATTTTCCGGAAATTTTTTTGGATATTTTTGAGAATTTTCCGAAATTATTTTTTGAAAATTTTTCGATTTTGAGAATTTTCCGGAAATTTTTTTTGGATATTTTGTGAATTTTCCGAAATTACTTTTTTGAAAATTTTTGATTTTCAGAATTTTCCGGAAAAAAATTTTTTTATGTGAGGAAGGTTCTAAAGGAAGGAAGAGTTTTTTTTGAGATTTTGAGAATTTTCGAAGATATTTTTTTTTGACGGGTTATTGTTGAAAATTTTTTTTTGGATTTGAGAGTTTTTTTGATATTCTTGAAAATTTTTCGAAAATTTCTGAGCGATTTATTGAGGGCTTTCACAGGTTGGGTGTGTAGTGAAGAAAATTTTCGTTTAATTGAGACCTTTCGTAGGATTCTTTTGAGTATTGAAAATTTTCGGTTATTAGAGGAAACTTGTAGCGATATATAAAGAAAATAGCGAATTACCAGTGTAAGCGGAAGGCTGCGGCGACGCACTGAATATAATAGCGATAAATAGAGAAGGTGGGGAAAATAGGAGACAAATTCGGAAAATCTTTGTTGGAGATTTGGTGAAATTTGAGTAATGAGCGAGAGTGATAGATAAATTAATTGGGTGTAATTTTCCGAATTCTGTCCTATTTTTCAAGTCTCCTCAACGACTTAAAGTAGTAGAGTAGGAGTCACACCACCGTATAGGGAAAATTCATTTTGCGAACACCTCCACAAAATATTATTGCTGTGCTACTACCCCCAAATCGATTAGTAAGAACGATTTATAATTAGTTAAGAGTAAAATTTTTGTAACAACTACTGGAAATTGGGTATAAAAATACAACAACTAAAGTTATTATATTTATAGTATAACTACTGTGTCAAAGGAAAAATTGATTATTACATATATTTATATTTATTTAATTGTATTGGAAATTATTTACTGAAAATTGATTGCGACCAAGAAGAAACCTCAGATTATTACTTCAGATATAAACAAGAAGAGAAGACCAAGAACTACTGAAAACTGAATAGCGACTTTATTAGATTCGCGTCAGGGTATTTCAGCAGCTACTCAAGAGCTAGGCAAACAAATTTCGAGTAGGCATTTTCAGCTAAAGGAACCGATAAAGAAGACCTGAAGAAAAGAAGCTATTTTCTTTGTTTATCTCCTTTTGTCCCTTTAGCAAAAGTACATACGGTAATCTCCAGAGTAACATACATATATAAATATACATATTATTATTATAAATCATTATAAACATTGAAAATTAGTGACACAGTAGTTAGGCAGGAAAATTGTCCCGTAAAGGAGTTAAGACTGATCCCTTTATTTGCGACCTCTCCATTCACGTGCACCAGGTATTGCAAGTTAAATCCCCGTCTTTGAAAAGATTCCAAAGACTTGGGCGGGCCCTCCCAACATAGCGAATACTGCAGTAACTGTAAAGTGTAAATAGCGACCAAACCGCTGCTTTTGTTTTCGTCCCTTAGTGTACGAGTAGAGTACAAAATGAACACAAGACAAGCAGCAAAGAAGGATCCGCGCATACGCCAGCGAATGGCAGTATCAAGTAGAATAAATGGGATGGAACCGAGCGAACTTATAATAATTCTAGATCAGATGGGACTTAGCATATCTGGGACAACAGCCCAACTTAGAGACAGACTCTTGCGGGCAAGTATTAGGTCAGTGGAACCAGAGGCAGCAGTAAATTGGGATAGAGTATGGGACGAAAGACCATGGGATCAAGTACCAGCAACATCGGCGGCCATAATGCGAGAGGAATCTTTTGAACAAATACCTCAGAAGAAGAAAAGAGCTAGGAAGCCTAAGAGAAGGACCAAAGAAGTAGAGTTGCAAAGCACGGAAACGGAGTATAGCCAAGAAGAGGGACAGGCAATCACGGAGCAGATTCAAGAAGTCACAACACAACAACAAACGACCGATGTGCCAGTAGTTACGCTAGAAACGATAAGCAAAGCGACCACCACTATTACTACGACGACACCAGTTCGTTCTCGGGGACCAACGGATAGCTTCGCGATGCAGATGGTGTCTGCAAACACACGACCAAGAGTGCAAACAGGGTTTCCACCGCAACTCTTAGCGATGAGCAGTCATACACAGTTGGCATATACTCCGGGACTAATGAAGATGATACCAACCGGCTACCAATGGAGGCTACCAGAGCCACTTTTCCATTATACAGGAAATCATCCATCACCGGATTCCAGTACGGGAACTCCCGCGGTACCAATGATCCAGAGACCAATACAATTGATTACATCAGCGTCAACGGCTTCGGAACCAACGTTACCTTCGATGCCAACCACCGCAGCGCCGTCGGTCACACGACCCCCTGCAATGGCACAAGCAACGAACGTCGGGGCCGGTCCAGGGACTAGTCAGAGGGGACAACCCCTAGCAAGAAGTGACAATCCGACAGGAACATCACAAAGCCAAACGCCACTGCAGGGGATAAACCCGAACGACAGTATTCAATATATTGGACAAGTAAAACATAGAGACCCCATAACCAGTAACCCTAGAAATGGAAACTCAACAGATAGTAGCGACGTAAGCAACAAAGAAGAAGATAAGAATCGAGAAGAAGATGCCATTCAACGAGGGGCAGGACCATACGAACGGCTACTTCAGGAGTTTGAACATCTGAAAATGGCACAACATAGACCAATTCTCCTGCGAGAACCGGTATACGCGCCACAACCTCCAGTAGTCCCACCTCCGGTAGCACACCCACAAGATTACGTAGACACTCCGAGACCACCGAGGGGATCTCAAGAGAGAAGAGAGCGACCCAGAAATCACGAAGTGGCAGAGATTCGGAGTCCTAAGGTGAACACCGTTCGTAGGCCAACAGACCAGCAAACCGAAGCATCAAAACAGAGAAGAGGAGAACGAAAGCGACTGTCATCGAGTAGCTCGGAAAGTAGCGTACTAGACCGAAGATTAGTAAAGAAGAGAGATAGCCGTAAAGTGAAAAACCGTAGACATAGGAGTTCGAGTAATAGTACCACAAGTAGCGACGGTAATACAACGTCATCAGACTCAGATAGCGACCACAATAAAAGAAGTACAAAACACAGGAGAGGCCACAAACGGAACTAGTCGAGATCGACTAGCGATTCGGAATATGAAGATAAGAAAATGAAACAAAAAAATAGGAAAAGTCATTCGAATGTAGATATAGCGGGGAAGAATGTTAAAATTTTGCAGAGCTGGAACCTAAAGTTCAATGGGGAAGATAAGGAGCCAGAGGAAATTTTGGACCGGCTGCAGGATTGCAAAGCAAGCCTAGCCATGAGCGATAGGGAGCTGTTGAATGCTTTACCATCGATCTTTTCGAAAAATGCTAGCAGATGGTATCGATCGAAGCGACCAGACTTAAAATCATGGAAAGACTTTAAAAAAGCATTCAGAAGGCAGTATTTGGGTCACAGAGATGAAGAAGACACGATGACGGACTTACGGAACAGATCGATGGCAAAAGGAGAAAAGATTGCCAACTATATATCCTGCGTAGAATACATTGTCGACCACTTTAAGCGACCCCCTTCCAGGAAAACAATAGTAAAACAGGCCTACAAGGGCTTGAGGAAAGACTATCGACACTTCATGGCGGGGAAAGAAATCAAGACGCTCAAGGATATAGAGAAACTAGGAAGAATTTGGGAAAAGGAGAAAGAACTAGATGACCGGTTTGAAGAGCCTCCACCAAAGGAGAAGATGAGCATACCAGGTGCAGCATACTCTGGGACACCCTCAGTCCGTAAGGTAGCGGCAGCCTACGAGAAATCGAACCCAGAAAGCGACACTAGCGACAGCACATCAGCGACAACCAAACCGGCGAGAAAGAGAAATTGGAATAGAAAAGCGAAGAAAAAACAAAAACAAATAAATGCGGTAGCCGCTGCCAAGGAGAATCAAAGGCCTGAGGCCAACGTACAAGCGACCCCAGTACAGCCAGCCTCACACAACGCGACCGCAACGATGACGCACAGCACACTGCTGAATCCACTGCGACCGAGTTTTGTGCCCGCTTGGCAATGGTCTCCTCCCCAGAATGTTAACTCGTTTCAGGGTAGAGGTGGTCAAGCCCAAGGATTCACCAGCCAAGGCACCTATAATATGAGAGGAAATAGAGACCAAAATGGGCCTTCTGCCCAAAATATACCAGTATATGGTGCATGCTATACATGCCAGACGGTAGGGCACCGAGCAAGAGAATGTCCACAAAGGACATGCTACTTGTGTAGGGCTATGGGACACTATGCAAGCGAATGTCCCAATAGACAGCCGGCGTGGCAGTCTTCTCCAAATAATCAGGCCATGGGAAACGGGATGCAGGGGAGGCAGAAGAGTCCCATACCTCCTCAGCAACCGCAAACGGGACGCAACTGGCAACAATAAAGGGAAGCCAGCATAGCGCCCAACCGACCATACAGGAGAAGAGAATAGCGACCCCAGAGAACGCGAAAATTAGCAGCGACCAAGAGAGAAGTGGATCGATGAGAGTCGAGGCAGATAAAAGTATTAAGTCCATATTGTCAGATGGGGAGACCCACCCAGTATGGAGCAATACTTCAAACAGCGGAGGATTAAATGGGACCTCACCAATAGCGACCACAAAACCATTAATTAAAGAGAGTAGTGAGAGCAACAAAATTCGAGAAGAGAGAGAAAAAGCAGAGAGTAGAAAGAGTAGAGAGAGCAACAAAATTCGAGAAGAGAGAGAAATAGTAGAGAGTAGAGAGAGTAGTGAGAGCAACAAAATTCGTGAAGAGAGAGAAAAAGTAGAGAGTAGAGAGAGTAGTGAGAGCAACAAAATGCGAGAAGAGAAAAAAAAAGTAGAGAATAGAGAGAGTCGTGAGAGCAACAGGGTGACCGAAAGAGTGACAACCTTACCGATCCTCGAAGGGTCCGACGTAACGGCGCTCAATCCAACAGCTGACGAGCAGAAGGATTTCGAGCACCTAGCCCTCGTACGAGAGGCGGTCGACCTTCTGGAAGGGTCACAGGTGTCCACTCCCTCGTTGGAGGGCTCCTCCACCTTTGTTACAGACCTAGATGTTGGGGTGCCCACATCTAGTCTAGGGGGGGAGAGCAGCGTACTACGTACGCCGGAGGCCGACCAACTTGAGGTTCCGGAACCAGGCGAAGTCGAAGTCGCAGGTATGAGCTCAGAGAACCGCATCTTCACGAAGGTAATACTAGGTGGTAGACCGTACAGAGCCCTAATTGATGGAGGAGCCACGGTCTCCATAGTAGGACCAGAGATAGCGGCTAAGTTCAAGGACCGATTGCGACCAGCGAACTCTGTTATAAGAAGTGTGTTAGGTGGAACAAAGAAAGTATTGGGGTATCTGGACATCAACATGGAATTGGATGGCAGGTCCAGGAAGCTGACGGTAAGAGCCGTAGATCCTTGCGACCACGACATTTTACTTGGACAGGACTTTACCACCCCATGGGACGTTGATGTAAGATACGGCAGACGGATGTGGAGGACTAACGAGGGCCCGTGGAAGCAATCTTGGGACGACGAGGAAATCGAAGCGACCCCAGCATACGCCGAATGCGCCGGAATTACCGAGGCAGACGACGAGCAGCGGAAAGCCATAGAAGACCTAGTGACCAAGATTTTACCTCCGCCATCGGAAAATTTAGGAACGACCACACTGACCGAACATCACATAGATGTACTCTCCGCAGCCGCCATCAAACATCGGCCAAGGAGAATGTCACCCAAACTTCTCCAAGTAGTACACGAAGAGATAGAGAAGATGTTTAGGAGTGGAGTAATAGAGCGATCGGCAAGTGAATGGAGTAGCGCCCCGGTAATCATCAAGAAGCCAGACGGGAGCTATAGATTTTGTATAGATTATCGCGACCTCAACAAAGTGACCCGGAAGGATGCATATCCTATCAGGAGCATGGATTCCATATTGGACAAATTGCGTAAAGCCAAATATTTGACCAAAATTGACCTCAAGCAAGCCTATTTTCAAGTACCGATGGAGCAAAGCAGCAAGAAATTTACAGCATTTGCAGTGCCGGGGTCAGGGCTTTGGCAATTTGTAAAAATGCCCTTCGGACTAACGAATGCGCCCATGACCTTCCAACGCCTGATCGATGCTTTGTTTGGCGTCCAGTATGAACCATATGTGTTTGGATACTTGGACGACATAATTATAGCGACCGAGACCTTTGAGGAACATCTCCAATGGTTGGAGCTGGTTCTCAAGAAGCTGGTCGAAGCAGGATTGGTAGTAAATCGGAAAAAGTGCGAATTCTGCTGCTCGAGAGTGACGTACTTAGGCTTCTTGCTTGATAAAGATGGATTGCGACCAGACCCAGAAAAGGTATCGCCAGTGACAGAATATCCAGCTCCGAAGACCGTTAAGCAGCTGAGACGATTTCTGGGTATGGTAGGATGGTACTCGCGATTCATTGAGAACGACTCAGAGATGAAAATTCCGTTAGTGAAGTTACTAAGAAAGGGGCAAGAATGGAAATGGGATAGCGACCAACAAGAGGCCTTTGAAGGTCTAAAGAAGGCGCTAACGGTAGCTCCGGTCCTGGCAAGACCAGATTTTGGCAAAACCTTCACAGTCCAGAGTGATGCAAGCGGAGTGGCGATTGGGGCGGTTTTGACACAGGAAGGGGATGATGGAGAGCACCCCATCGTATATGTGAGTAGAGTACTCACGGCGGCTGAACGAAATTATACCACGTCCGAAAGAGAATGCTTGGCGTTATTATGGGCCATTAAGAAGTTGCGACCATACCTTGAAGGGTACGAATTCAAGGCCATCACCGACCATAGCGCCCTCCAATGGCTTCGTAATCTGAAGGACCCTACTGGGCGACTAGCCCGTTGGGCACTTGAAATGCAGCAGTGGGACTTCGAAGTAATCCATCGGAAGGGCACTCTGCTGAAAGTGCCTGATGCGTTGTCCAGGATGTATGAAGATGGAGGGGAAATAGCTGGATTTGAAGAGATACAGGACGAGCGATACGTAACGAGGATGGAAGAAGTACAAAGACACCCACACCGATTCCCAGACTGGCGAATTGAAGATGGCATGTTGTACAAATTTCGTAGCGACCCCCTATTAGACCCAGTGACATCTCGAGAAGAAGGATGGAGACTGGTCGTCCCAGTAGAGTACCGTGAGAAAGTGATGACGGAGAGCCACTCCATCACCTCCGCGGGACACCTGGGACTTGAGAAGACCTATGACCGAGTGGCCCGCGAGTACTACTGGCAAGGCATGTACTATGACGTGCGCCACTTCGTCCAGGCTTGTCTCGAATGCCAGAAGCACAAGTCTTCTCAGACGGGACCCCTAGGGCTACTAGGAAAAAGAATTGTAGAGCGACCATGGGCCGTAGTGGCAGCAGATCTTATGGAATTTCCACCAAGTAAGAGCCAATTCAAATACTTGGTGGTATTCCAAGATCTCTTCACGCGGTGGATCGAGCTGAAGCCGCTGAGGAAGGCGAATGGCAAGTCGGTGGCTCGCGCCCTAGAGGAGCTCATCTTGTTTCGGTGGGAGACGCCGAACTACGTACTCACAGATAACGGGAAAGAGTTCATCAATAAGCACCTGACCGCCACGCTGAAGGAGTAAGGAGTGACCCATGTGACCACGCCACCGTACCATCCGCAAGCCAATCCAGTGGAGAGAAGCAATCGAACCCTAAAGACCATGATAGCGACCTTCGTAAAACAAGACCATCGGAATTGGGATGCCCATCTTCATGAGTTTAGGCATGCAGTCAACACTGCCATGCAAGCGACCACCAAGGTATCACCAGCCTTCTTGAATTATGGACGACACCCAAGGCCGGTGAAGAGTTTACGAAGAGAAGTAGAGCCAAAGAGACCAATTATTAGTAGCGACCCTGAAGATTGGTTAGAGAGAGTAAGAAGACTGGATGCCCTACGCGACCTAGTAATCAGGCATATCGATTCGGCAAAGGAGCGACAAGCCAAATACTACAATCGTGGCAGGAGGGAGGCGACATTCCAGGTAGGAGACTTAGTAATGAGGGCAAACCACCACTTGTCAAACAAAGACAAGCGTTTTTCGGCTAAGTTAGCTGGCCGGTTTGACGGCCCGTTTGCCATCAAAGAAGTTAAGTCTCCGCTGGTATACGTGCTAAATATGGGTGAGGATAAAAGAATACCCGAGGTGCACGTGAGCGAATTGAAAAGATATATTCCCCCAAGGGGGAGAGCCCCGTAGTAGCGACCTCCTCTTTACAAGCGACCTCGAAGTTGTTATATTTTTTTTTGTCGTTATGTTCACAGATTTAGGAAGAGAACCACCGATCATAATGTTCAGAGCTAGGGGAGTACGCAGAGGCCGAACGAGCCGAGGAGATCACCACCCTTATCCCGAGTTTGAATACCCCGTTAGCTGCCGTATCCTGAATGACGATCGGGTACAGCAAGTGGAAGCTATGGCGACCCTTCGTAGCCCTCCACCTACGATTGGAGATAGCCCCATGACCGCCCCCGAATGGGAAACCGCGGTGCAGCAGGAATGGGAGCAGCAGGAGACTAATCGGGCCTTCAACGCCCTGATGGCTACGACCCAAACCCAGGAGTTCCCACGGGAGTTGCCCCCATCCTATCCGGCTGGAGTGGAACCCATGGGCCCCGCGGACATTGAGGCTGGAACCCACGCTCCATCGGGACACGACGATACCCCGCAAGCTGGGAAAGGAATGGCGGGCCACGGGGTCGCCCCTCACTCCGAGCCACGGGCTATGTCGTTCGTAGCGACCCGGGTCAGCGACCCCACCGGAGCGGAACCATCAAGAGACCAGATGGCGTCGATCGCCCCGAGCGACCCGAGACGAGTCACCTGGGCGGATGAGCAGGAGGAAGAGGAAGCCATCCGGGAGCGGATGAGGAACCGCCGACTCCAACCCGTCCCTCAGCAAGTGGAGGTTGAACACCCTCCTCCACCCGTGGGGAGTTTGGCAGCGCGCCTGATGGCTGCTCGGGCTACGGGAGCGATATCTCGTCGTCTGGCCCAAGAGGTGGAGCAACCGGAGGGACCGCCTTCAGAAGAACATCATAGTGCCGCTAGTCAACGGGAGATTCCAGAAGGGGAGGAATCAAGGGAACCTTGTCCGGAACCCGACATACCCCCGACGCACCCGACTCCTCCATCGATTCCCCTGGAAACAGGGCCGTCAAGGACCCCATTGGCCTGGGACCTGGACGAGGAATTGACCGTGAGTGGAGAGGTTGCCGGGTTGAGGGAAGTCCCCTACCCTCCCCCTATCTCAGCTCGGAGGCATCGGTATAACCCGCGCCGGCAGCTCCAGTTAGATGATTACGAGTCGCCGGTGGCGGAGAGGGTGGCAGCCATGCGCGCGCAGTCACCACCCCCGGGACCGGCGCTTCTCAGCAGTCGGCGGCCGGTGTCCGTCGAGCCGGTGGAGACCCGCCGGGTGAAGCTCACGGGCATTATGTTTAGCCACGGACTAATCCCCATACCCTCTGACCCGACGCTTGACCCTCCTGAGGGGGCTTGCAACAATTGTTGGCAGAAGGGGCATATATCGTCGAGGTGTCCGAGGCCCCGCCAAAATACTTGGTGTCGAAACTGCGGCAGGCGGGGCGTAAAAGTGACGAGCTGCCCCAGATGCAGTGAGCCTCACCGGGACTGGGTCCGGTGGAAGTATGAGGGGGGATCGGCCCCGCTGGGCATGAGCCTACGAGACGAACCTCGCGATCCTCCGCCGGGGACGGGTACGGCGTCGTCGACAGCCAGGGAACCGGCTCCGGCGCGGGGGGTCTCGCAACCGTATACGTTGCCCTCAGCGACGATATCCCCGCCGGAGCGGAGTCAGAGGAACCCGGAGAGACCGACGCCAGCCCCGCGTCATGTACTGCACCCACCACCAGACCCACCAAGCGACCACTCTAGGGCTGCCGCCCCGCAAGAGGATATCATGGGGAGGATCCAGCGGCTGGCGGAGAGCCTTTCGGACCTTCCGCCACACGATCGAGCTGCCCTGCTACGAGCCACCTTGGAGGCCCACCGCCTCGAGAAGAGCCATAGAAGCGACCCATAAGAAGGAGGCAACCTGACGATCTAGCGACCATCATGATAATAGCGACCATCCGAAACCCTACGCATCGGCGACCAAAAAGGGCATAACTTGAGAACTACTAGCGACCGAAACCTGGAGTGACGGAGGTATACCCATGCCCAGTAAGTTGTTAAAAGGCTTGTTATTTATTTATTTATTTGGATTTTTTTTATTTTTATGATTTCCCCTAGGGTCGCGCGATCTATGAGCGCGGTTGCTCTGTGGTCGGATTGGGAGTAGTAAGGTGGAGGTTTTAATACATTTTTTTGTTGTTTTCAGCTTGATTAGTTTAAGTGTATAGATGTATATATATATTGTTTTTTGCAAAAGCTCTGGTGCCGAGGGTTGTTCGGGAATCGCGTTGATGGGATACAATGGCCCAATTAGAGTCTCGTTGATTATTGGAATAACCAGTCCACTCCTGGCGGTGTGTCCCGTTTAGGGGGGGAGAGTTTGTGACGTGTATTTCACGTCCCAATAATATTAAATACGGGCAGTCAATCGCGACCCAGTCGCCCGTCACCAGAGCCGAGCATTTCTCAAATTTAATTAGTATTGTTATTAATGGGGTTTTGTTATTATTTGTTGAGGGAATGAGGATAAGGAGTCGCGACCGAGGAAGGCCGCAGACCGGCACACACACGCACACACCCATACCAGCGGCACCAGCTGATCGCCGCAGCGACGACTGCTTGGAGCGAGCAACGGCGACGAGTATACATACACAGGCACAGCACCAACATCACTGCACACTGTGTGCGCGACTCTCTCTCTCTCGATTGCTCTTTCTTCCTCGCCTCTCGAGGATGATGAGCCGCTGCCCGCGCACACAGATACACACACGCGCGCGCGGCCGCCCTCTCTCCCGATGCACGCAGACGCGGGAGGAGAGAGGATTCACAGCGGCAGCGGCGGCTTCCTCGAGGCACACCATCTCGGCTGTAGCCAAGAGAGAGAGAGAGAGAGAGAGAGAGATACCGACTCGGCTGTCGGTAGAGGGGAGAGCTAGCAGCCGCCGCGCCGCGAGCCGCATGAAGCTGCCGGCCTCTCATAGCGTAGGCCGACGCGCGCACGTCGCCGCTGCCAACTGTGTTGGTCCGGCGGCGATATAACCGAAAGCGCCAGATATAGATATACACGCCGGGTTGCCCGCGCGTGTATATCTAGCAATTCATAATTGCCCGCGCTGCGTAAGCAGGGCGGTATTAGCGAGGCGAGCCAATGAGGAGTAGCGACTCAAATCACCGCGGACTTGGCCTTGATTTTTGCATCTAGGGAAAATCAAGGCCAATCACCGTAAAGGAAAGGGCGGAAGCAACAGGAGTTTGAGCTGAAGTTGCGCGAGGAGAAAAGCCAAAATTTTGGAAGAGATTTCCGCCCTCTCCGGTTTTGAGCATTGACTGCCCGGCCTTCAAGAGCGATAGTCGACAAATTTTTGGATTGCCGTCCGAGAAGGGAGACCGCGTGGGGAAACCTGTAAAGGAGAAAATCCCGGCGAGCGATAGATTTTGGAGAGACTTAATTGGCGACCTGTGACCTGCTAGGACGAACATCGCGGACGCGCCTGATTAACCACGGTGAGTGGGCTGTAATTGCCGAGCTTCCCTCGGCACTTGCAAGCAAATTACATAATTATTGTACTTCGCCGCCATGTGCTCGGGGCACATAGAAAATTAAAGCCGTGGTGGTGTGACACCGATATATAAATCAGTGCAAGTCGGACCAGTGGCAAATTTACGCCTTAGTGTGGGGAAATTTCCGCGATTCGGGAAGACGGGAGACGTGGTGAATGTGATAGTCGCGAGGGACGCGTGACACGGCTAGCGTAGCCATTTTTGTGTATAGCGACCACGTAGATGTAAGCGATATTGTAACTTGCGACCGGTAGTGTTACCCGACGAGGAGAAATAAAGTTATATATATATTTAAAGTAAAATTTGTGGGACATTATTATAAATTGTGAATTCCTGATTTTTCCTATTCACGGAACTTCCTCTGGGAAAAGGGGGCTCGTGACGAGTTAGCCGCGCTTTACCTGGCGCCCATTAATTGAGAAATTTTGGTAAAGTGTCGAGACAAAGGTAAGCATCACTAATGTAGTGGTTTCTGGATTCCAACAAGAATGCCAAGTTACACACTTATCGGCTGGTATACTGGCAAAGTAGTCGATGTTTTGGTGAAATCTAAATATTGCAAAGCTTGCGAATTTTGGAAAACCAAAACTGACACCATCGAGTTCAAGGAGTGGAGCCAAACTCACAAAGATGAATGCCAAGCGAACCACGTCGGCTCCGCAGGAAAGATGGAAGTGGACGCCGTCATCAAAATGTTCCAACGCTCAGAATCTTTGCACAATTTGAAGTACGCTAATTACGTGGGCGACGGAGATTCGAAAACCTTCAAAGGAATCATAGATTCTGAGCCCTACGAAAAGTTCACCGTAAAAAAAAAGAATGTATCGATCATGTGCAGAAGCGGATGGGTTCTCGTCTCCGTAATTTGAAAAAACAAATAAAAGGACTTGGAGGAAAAGACAAGCTTACTGGCAAGCTCATAGACGAGTTGGCAATTTATTATGGTTTAGCAATTCATAGGAATCATGATTCTGAGAAGAAAATGCGCAATGAAATCTACGCAACGCTGGACCACAAATTGTCTACTAATGATCAACCGAGACACGAAAGATGCCCGCGCGGAGAAACTTCATGGTGCTCTTGGCAAAAGGCTCAAGCTACTGGAGAAGATTTTGTACATAAACCACCTCTCTCTGAAGAAGATTATAAAGCGATTTCGCCATTTTATGAAGAGTTAAGCAGTAACGATCTTCTTACGCGTTGCTTAGGCGGCTTCACGCAAAATAGCAACGAAAGTTTTAATGCGACAGTCTGGTCTACGGTTCCAAAATCTTTCTCTAGTGGCAAACACGTGCTTGATACCGCAGTATATTGCGGCAGGTATCTACAATGATGGCCTTTCAAGTGTCATGAAGCTGATGCAACACTTGGGCTTGACAATCGGACCGAACTGCTATAATTTCTGCGTGGAGGCGGACGCGCGTCGCATCAAGTTTTCCGAGAGATCCGTAACAGACGATGCCAGAGAGGCCCGGATGTCCTTAAAATCAGCCAGGAAGGAAGAGGAGGAGTCAGACATTAATAGAGATGGCCAAATTTACGGTGCAGGCGTCGCAGATTAGAGGTATACAAAAATTTCAAGGATTTAAATGTCCGAAAACTTTAAATGCGTTTTTCTCGAAACGGGTTTTTTCAAACTGGGCGCACTCATAGCTTAAACACCATTGCATGGATCGACTTGCAATTTTAAAGTAGCTTCACAAATATATTCTCCATCGTAGTACGTAGCCGTTTTTTGATATTTTGAAAATTACTTGTTTTATTAACAATTTACTACTCTTTTTTTAGTCGAAAATTCATACGTTTTGTTCAGAAGTGCAAAGTTTCTACAAAAATTGGAATAAAAAAAATCCTACGTATTACGATAGCTATTAGTATGTAGCTTCAGAAAATTTTTGGTTTTTTGTTCCAGCTCTCACGGTTTTCGAGGAATTGGTGCGCCCGCGGAGCACTTTCAAAAAAATCTTTTTTCCGCAGATCTGCTGTAGCGCCATTTTGTACAAAAATCATAATAAAAAATTTTTTTTTTCATACATAAATATGTGTTAAATGAACCTTCTAAATATGAATACTATTCCTTTTCCCATAATCCCAGAATAAATTGTCAAAATTAGGTCTTTTTTTCGGCCTCTAGAGTGGTGTTATCCCTTAATGAAATAGCAAATTTACGTCGATTTGTCGCACCCACAACGCGACGTCCGAAACGCGCGTTTCTTTGCATTTTACAATTATGAGACCTGTTTTGACTGAAGTAAAAGTCAGAAAGAAGAAAAAGTAGTTAAAATACAAATGAATTGAAGAGTTAAAAAAACGGAAAAAAAGGAGTGAACTGATAAATAAATATAATGAAAAAAAGGATTTTCGTCGTCTAAGAGGTAAAATTAATCAATTTAAACGTTTAAATTGGTAATTTCAATAAGCTAAATTTATAATTTAAATTTAATCAATGCATAAAAAGCTGAATTTGTATTAAAATAATATTACACTTCCGGTCTTTTTATTCTATAAACGAACTATAATAAAATCTAACCTGCCGTATTTGATAAATCATTTTAGATTCGGTAGGCACTCGTTTCGGGCTTGTTCATGGGCAAATATTAATTGTTTATAGTCTCGAGAAATTGTGTGAAAAAAACTAGAGCTGTGATCCTAAGTAAAGTTAACCTCATTTTCAACATTTGAAAATTAAAAGTTTACGACGTAAAATACACTTTATTAAAGTTTTTAAATATAATAGTATAGCTATTTATGTATGAATATCCTATTTAAAAAATGACAAATCTAATGCGTATGCAAAATTATAAACACGAAACAATATGATTTTAAAAACATGTCTATAATGGTTTATTAATGCTAAGTAAATTAATTTATTAAAATTTTTATAAGCTTATTCAATTTTTAAGTTATGATGAAAGTGCAAAGTTCAATAATAAATACATCGAAAAATCGACTTTTTGAGTGATCTTGTTTTTAATTGTTTCTAAAAGATAATTCCAAATTTCTGTCGTATAAAATTACTGAAAAAATAAGTTAACAATAGCTAATAAAACCCTAAAATATAACTATAAAGTAATCCTCTTGTTATATTTCACGCACTAATTATAAATAAAAAGTTGTCTCTCGATTAAATATAGGTATAATTGCGGGATGCAATAATTTTCAAATGTCAGAAAATTACCCTTAACTGTTGCAATCGATTTATAATATATGTACTAAATTATTTAATGATAACTGTTAAACATTGCCACTCAATTAAACACTCGATTAAACATGTACTGTCAATATTAATAGTTAGACATTGATCAGTCAGAACAGTTGGATGTTAACTCTCAATTCATGACAGTATTTCCCCAATTTTTAAAGTATAAACACCCAATCAGGGGCGGCGGAGACACATTTGCCTGGGTGGTGACCGAGACCTTTGAACATGTTGGCGGGGGGGGGGGGGGCGAAAAGAATTAAATGGCGTATGAAATTTCATGAATTTTATTTTAATAAAAAGGTACTTCTTCTTAAACTATTTACACATATAAAATTATTTATTAACGCATTTAAATCTATTTTAGCTGCTTCTTCTTTATAAATATGTAGGACTGAGATACTATTTAAACGTTTTTGTAACATTTGCGCCCTTAAATATATGTCTTTAAACGCCTCAAAGACGAAAAGGATCTCTCACAAGTACACGACAATCCTGGAATCACTAATAAAAATTTAATTAATTTCACAAACTGAGGGGCAAGACCTAATACTGTTTCATTCGCTTTTAAAAATTCAACTAGGTTTTTAAGTGAATCAATTTTTCTTAATTTATTAGTTTCACTATCACTAGATGAATAACTAGACAATTTTCTTTGCCTATGCATTGTCTTATTTGATTTTTTAGTAGTATTATTTTTTTTAGAACTAGGCTTAATGTCACTATTGGATACTATTTCTAAAAACATATCCCTGTGTAGTTTCAATCTTTTTACATCGAGCGAATCGATCTCTTCAATATCATTGAAAAAATTCACTATTTCTTCAACATCTACTTCTCTTCCAATTATAAAACTCTCGCACATATCCAAGAAAGTCATGGTTTCATTTTGGTAACGATCATTTAGCGACATCACAACTTGATCGACAATTTCGTAAAAGATTTTTCTGTAATAGTCTGTAGATTCTTTAAAAACATGCTCTTTACTAGTTGCATTACTTTGGTACCTTCTAGTCCTTGTTCTTTGTCGCTCTAGTTTCGGCTCTTTGATAAAAAGTTTAGCTGCTTCCTTCAATATTTCATTCCAAACACTATCAAATTTGTCCCGCATTTTCTTTAAAGACCCTAATAATTTTCTCACTTTTTCATGTGATATATTAATACATAGTTCATGTTCTTGAAGCTCCGCATTTAATATTTCAATGCGTTCAAAAATTTCTATATTAATATATAACCAGTAGAACAAATCAAATGATTCCGTGCTTCTTAAAAATCCTGCAGCTTTTGCTGAAGCACTGCTGTCGATTTGCTTATTATTTTCTGCTATTTCGAAAAATTGTAGAGTAGCTGAATAATTTAACCTGACTGTATGTAAAGATATGATTCGCACGAACCACCTGGAATAGATATTTTACATAATTTATAACTATTTAAATATAACTAAAAGTCAAAAGTCAATTACTCGTTTTTTATGAAGTTTTTAGAACTATAAAAATAATATTTAATATAATGTAATAAAAGGTGTAATGTTTGATTATTAATACAAATATTTTTTATTATAAAAATAATTGTAAAGTTACCTAGTTGGGCAATACGGAATCAAATTATCACTTTGGTTAGATTGCAAATTTTTTAATTGTGCTAATCACTTCGGCGAATGTCTGATGAAGTTTATTATATTCTTTGCAACTTCAACAAAATTTTGCGCAGAATCTATCCCCTCTAGTACATCTTGAACGACGAAGTTATGAACATACAGAGCGCATGGCTCTATGCTAGAATGTGAGTTTTAAGGCCCGTCAGTTTTCCGCTCATGCTGGAAGCACCGTCGTAATACTGAGCTCTTAAATAACTAAATTTCAAGACATATCTAGTGAAAATATCTTCAAGAATTTTGAATAGAGTTTGTGATTTCGTATTATCTGTGGCATTAACCCTTTCAGTCACAGAAGCCGATATATCGGCTCCCTATTGTTTTTAGTCACAAAATTTGATTTCTATTGTTATCGCAGTACAAATATACGTTTTCTATGTATTTTTGATCGTAGAATACGAATCTGATATCAATAATTTTATAAATATAAAAACAACCCTTCAAATGGGGTGAAAACCACCCTTTTAGTCATGAAATTGAATTCGTTTGGTTATGAAAGTAAAAAAACCCCCTCCTCATTAGAACACGGGCTTGGGACCGTCTGTGGCAGAGTTATGTTTTTTTCTTTTTTTTTTTGTTTTTCTTTTTTTCTTTTTTTCTTTTTTTTTTCTTTTTCTCTTTTTTTCTTTTTTTCTTTTTTATTTTTTTTTTCGTTTTTTTTTCTTTTTTTTTTTATAATTTTTTTTTTATTTTCTAAATCTTTTTCAGGTAGATATTTATTCATTTTCTTTTATCTTATATACATTTACGTTTTGTGATATATTTCATAACAATTTTGTTTTTCTTTTATGCATAATGGAACATTGCAAGTTGTGCACATGTAGGAAGTTCTAACTCGATTTGTTTTAGAACTACAACAAGTGCAATTTCTTTGTATTTTGAGTTTAGTTGGAATGTGCGGGGCTTGAGAAAATCTTATTTCATTTGAAATTTGAGGCTTACGCTTACTAGGAGTAAATTGTTTTGTCTTGGTACCTCTTTTTTTAGGTGATGCAAACCCAATAAGCTCAGTTACCAGCTTTAGTCGAAAATCTATCAAATTCATTTTAGTAGTAGGGGTATTTTGCTTGTAAATGATGAAAGAATTTACAACGGTTACATCGATAAAATGCCAGAATATTCGAAGCCACCACTTTTTACTTTTTCTACTAATCTCGTATGTAGATTTCAACTGATCTGCTTTGTCAACACAGTTCATATAATTATTATAGTCTCGAGTGGCTTGTGGACAATTGATTTGAATGCTAGTACCATCTTTTTGTCGTCTACTTACAGTAGTTTTGATTGAAGGATCGTGAAAATTAGATAAAAACTGGACAGGTTTGTTATCATTCCATTTTATCCAACTGATACCCTTGTATGAAGTCCGAGATTCATAATCTCCCCTTTTCATTGTTTTATCGTTTATTTGTTTTTTTGGCAAACCTTTCCGATTTTTTCGTACTGTTCCACAGGCTAATATATTTTTACTTTTGAGTTCAATCATCAAATTAACACTAGTAAAGTAATTATCGAAATAAACTTGATAATTTTTTGAAATAATTTGATGGGTTAAATCGATTACAACTCTTTCGCCCAATTGTTTTTCAACCAAGTTAGCAGTTTTTCCAGTATATACCTGAAACTCACATACAAAACCATGTTCATCTGCTCTAACCCAAATTTTAAAACCTCTTTTTATAGGTTTCTGTGGATTGTACTGTTTTAGAGTACTTCTACCTTTGAATTTGACCATACTTTCATCAACAGCTTGTTTTTCAGATGGTTTGTAGAATTTTATAAAATTTTCTGAAAGCATATCAAGTAAGGGTCTTAGTTTATATAGCTTATCATAATTGGGTTCACCTTTTTGTGGCATTGATAAGTTATCATTCAAATGTATATGAGACAGGATAGCAAAAAACCTATTGAGAGGCATAACAGGGCTTATATAAGAGTTGTGTAATTGAGAATTAGATGACCAATAGCACCGAATGGCGGGTAACCTACTTATTCCCATCATGATATTCATGCCAATAAATTTCAATATTTCTGCTTTATTTACTTCTTCAAATGGCTTGTCTGATTGCTGCCCGTAAAGATTAGTCTGTTCGACAATTCTTTCGATCAAAACTTCTGAAAATAAGCAAAGGAAAATTTGTGAAGGTGAACGAATATCTGAAGGAACCATTGGACCGCAATCTTCGGAAAAAATTATTTCGTCGAATTTTCTTCTTTTATTATCCCAAATACCATCTAAAGCAGCTAATCTGTCACTCAACGGAGTATCACTATCACTTTCATATTCAATCACGTTAGAATTTTCACTATATGAAGTATTTTCTAACGAGGCTACTGCTTCATCAATTTGATTTTTGTCAATATCCGAATCATCATCACATTCAGAATCATATTCTGGATCATCATATTCATCTTCACTTTCATTATCACTGGTGATTTCAGCATATTCCATGATAAAAATTTTTTAGAATAAACCAAAACAAATTTCACAATGTTGTGAGATTACTGATAATTTAGAACGAATAATGATATTGAAATTTTTGATAGGAAAAATATAGAAATTTTATGTAACTACCTAATAAACTTAGATTTGATCCTTTGAAGTTCTTGCAAACAATTTTTTTTATTATTATTAATATTCTTTTTTCAAAATATAGTTTGGATTGAAATCATTCACTCGAGGGGATTGTAACAAGGGGTGTTTTAGAAAATTTATATGGCTTTCAGAGATTTTCAATATATTTTTTGAGCTCTAAATTCTATTTATATATTCTTAGGTCCTATCGAGTGCTTTGACGTTGAGTATTCACATTTTCGTAGTAATCCAATTAGAATTTTAGAAATCGTTTTTACGATTACTGAATTTTTTTCCATTGGATTCAAATTTAGCGTTGAAAAATGTATCAGAAACTAATATTAGCAGTAACATAACAAAACAAACAGGGTTTCGTGACTGCAATGTTACTTTTTATTCCATTTTACGAGTTTTTTTATGTTTTCAAATTTGTGACATTGGATTTGCATCCGCGTTAAAATTTACATCGGAAACATATATTTTCTTCTATAGTGAAACGAATTGAATTGTACGTATAAAAGGGTGGTTTTCACCCTGTTTGAGGGATTTTTTGTATATTTATAAAACTTTCTGAAATCAGATTTGGATTCTGCATTCAAAAATACATTGTGAACATATAGTCTTCAAAGAATATATAGTCTTCAAAAGAATTAAATTGTATGACTAAAAGGGTAGTTTTTACCCCATTTGAGGGGTTGTTTTTATATTTATAAAATTTTTGACGTTACATTCGTATTCTGCATTCAAAAATAAATTGGAAACATATATTGCACTTCCATAACAAACGGATTGAATTTTATGACTATAAGGGTGGTTTTCACCCCATTTGAGGGGTTGTTTTTATATTTATTCAATTTTTGATATCAGATTCGTATTCTACGATCAAAAATACATTGGAAACATATATTGCACTTCCATAACAAACGGATTGAATTTTATGACTATAAGGGTGGTTTTCACCCCATTTGAGGGGTTGTTTTTATATGTATAAAATTATTGATATCAGATTTGGATTCTGCATTCAAAAATGCATTGTGGACATATATTGCACTTCCATTACCAAACAAATTGCATTTTTTAACTAAAAGGGTGGTTTTCACCCCATTTGAGGGGTTGTTTTTATATTTATTCAATTTTTGACACTTGATTTGGATTCTTCGTTCAAAAATACATTGGAAACATATATTTGCACTTCCATAACCAAATGAATTGAATTGCGTGACTGAAAGGGTTAAAGCCAAGAAAAATCTCTTGAATTGTCAAATCAGGTAATGCAATTCTTACGCATATAGATACTTGTTCTATTTTGGAAATATCAGATGTTTCATCCATTCATAATGAAAAATATTTCACTGATTTGATTAATTCGGATTATTTTATAAGTCATAAGTTCAAGAATTTTGTTAATTATATCGTGACTAAGCCATTTATTCGATCGTTCCATCCAACATTGCAGTTCAGCTTAATCTTCAGATCTTGTGTTTAAAAACTGAATAAGATTTGAATTATCATCGTTATGTCCTCGCAGGGCTAATCCTTGACGAGCTAAAAAATGTACAGTGCTAAAAATTTTGTCTAATGCTATACGATTCATTTTCATTTCATTTCCTTTTCTATGCTTAAGGGAAGAAGATACAGCAAACACTAAAATCCTTTAATTTAAGAAGAAAAATATTTTTTCTACAATACATGTCATAATATAGAAAAATATAACACTTTAGACTGGTTTTGTTCAAATTCACCACCCTTTGAAGTAGCCATTTTGAAAAAACCTATAAAAACAGACATATGTTTGATTATCACAAGGGGTTACGATGGATTGGTATACATTTTTTTATGAACATTTCATGCTAAAATTAAGACATTTAAAGAGCAATATTTTCAAATAATATTTTGTAACTATTCTGAAGTTATATTCTATATGAAAAATTTATTGTTTGCGATATAAGCAGTATTTTAATATTAACTTATATTTTTAAAATTGATATTTTAGATAACAATAAAATAAAACTCTCTTTAAATTACGCAGGCTTTCAAAGTAAGTTATGAAAATTAAGTTTTGAGAAAAATGAGTTTAAACATAAATATCAATAAAAATAGCATGATCAACTATTTATCTACAGCTTAAAATAAGTCAAAAAAAGTTAGTTTTCGCGTCAAACCTTTTACTTCCGTAAAAAAAAAGGTTAAATAAGTGTTTTACCACTTAAAAAAATTGATTTTTTACCAAAAATCGGTAGCTTCTTCCCTTAAGGGGGTTGTATAGCTATAAATTTATTTTTGATTTACAAGCTACAAATAACTTAAAAATAAAGATTTAGTTATGAATAAAGCCATACAAAAATTTACAGGCTTTAAGTGATTATTTTTAAATACTATCTCTTTTGACATTCGCGCATTTTTTGGTAGTTGCACAGATCGTAGCGCCGTACTGTATTGAAAAGGCGCAACCTAATCGAATTCTCTTGTGTGTTTACTTTCAAAGCTGTCAAGAAGTATAAGCATTTACAAGATCATAAAAAATATTAAAAATGGATTACTGCAATACATTTATTCAATCAGATGAGTCATCTTATTTTATCAGTAGCTAATGTAATTTTTGAATGTATTACTTTGTGATATTTCTTTTTAGTAAATCAGCATACCGTACCAAGGAAAAGGAAAGATCTCAGTTAACTGCTCATGGGGGAAAAATAAGTTTGAGTCAAAGGGATGACATCTAGAAAGATATTCAAATCTATTACTGGTACGTAAAATACTTTTACTCTAAGCGTATGATTTTTCTATTTGATACTGAAGTAACATTAATTTCTTTCAGGTTACAATTTGCACGCACTGTATGATTGAGATGATGAAATTATGTTCTGTATTTGAGAACAGCTGCTGAAGTGGATCAGAATGTTATGATATGAACTGAGATGTAATGTTTGAAGAAATTGTAACAGTTGTGAAATATAAGTTTAAATGCAATTTTCTCATAACTATGTTTCCAGAGCTTGCGCGTAACCTGCAGACTGAACCGGTGCATGGATTTTAATGATCTAGGTTACAAAATGTTCCTCTTGACTGTTATTTTGGACTGAAGCTATTTAGAAACCTCTAGAAATTGATTATCATGTGAGTATTGTAGTCTTAATGTGAAAAAATAACAATTCTAATAATAATGATTATTATTTTGGCTTTCAGGACTTTAAAAAATTTAAATAAATTAAAGTTAAATTCTCTAACTATCTTTAGTCCAAAACGACATACAAGAGGAACAATTTAAGAGCAGCATGACTAAAATCAATGCATTGCTTGAGTTTGTGGGTTACGTGAAAGCAAAAAATGTTCATAGACTCATATCACCCCTGTAAGGGGGGGGGGGGGACGGGTCTTATCAGGGATGATTTTTGTAAAAAGTTTTTATAACTTTTATGATCTACTCATTCTTATATTCTAATTATTTTCCTATTATTTTTACAGATGGAAATCTTCAAAAAAGTGCTATAGGTAGTCTACCCACTTAAACACTGCTCGATAGTTGATTTTGTTATTTTGGCTATTGCAGTCACTAAATCTTTATATTCGGGTGAATTTTCGTGATTTTTAAAGCTTCTAGTAGAATTATGCCACGTAGCAAAACCATTCTTGACAAAAGCTTCATAAGAAGTTTTGGAATTTTTATTGTATCGTAGAACCAAATTTTTCGACGTTGCCTCTGAACACGAGGAACAAATGCCTCTAGTATCTACGTTTAATTGCAACCAAGTAAGATTTGACTGCCATTGATGCAAATTACTTGGCATTGGTATACTGGTATATAGAATTATAAAAGAAAACATAAGTACTTCATTATGAAACTTCAGAGAACAAAATAAAAAAATTATTTGTTATTTGCTATCGTTTTTTACAGAAAAAAGTAGGTTAATGGGGTCTTCCCGTGACTTTTAAAAAATCTCTCCATTTCATCCAATAACATTAGAGAACATGCTTAGAGAAGGTCATCAAAAATATTTGAGCATTTTTCAATATAATTTGGTCATCATTCATCGAAAAAATTCATATTTTTTTGTTAAATTTAAGGGTGTCTAATAAGAAGCTTGGAAAAAAACCTGTTAAATAAAAACTTTAAAAAAAATTTAACAATATTATTTGACTTAAAATGAATAAAAAATGGATTTTTAAAAGTTGTTTGATGTATATGGTCTAAAATAAATAAAACATTTTTTGAATAATAAAATTATTAAAAAACTACATGTTTTTAGATTAACAATTGATAAGTAAAATATTTAATATCAATAGACCCTAACAAATTCAAAGATTTGTTTATTTATGGATGAATAAAAAATCGAGTGATCTCTACGAACTAACCCACTAATTTATTTTCATTAGCGACGTTTCGGGAGTTTTATTACTCCCCTCTTCAGGCTACAAAAAGAAAATACAAAATACAATATTTGATTTTTTTCCGCACTAACAATTAATTGTCATATAATCTAACATAACAACATACCTAATATAACAAATTAAGGTTACATGATCACGAATCTCGTATAACAAACAAGCAAACCCAATAAAAAAGCACAGCCTTAAAACACAAAAAAATAAACCAACTATGAAATTTTTAAACCTAATATTATTTAATTAATTAAGAGAATATAACACCAACTAATATTTTTACTCACATAAAACACAATACACTGTAAACTTGCACCCTGAGTGGCTCACAAAAGGAGACAAAAACGTCTCTATATATATTAGCCGGCGCATGATGTTATCGCGCGGCACGTCCAGAAACCACTGAGGGAGCAATTAAAATACAAACGAACTAACCCCCCGCGATCTACAATCACTTGGAGAAGGGTATAAAGGCTTCCAGATCGTAGGTCGGGCCGACGAAACCCAGAGTACTATGAGACATGAAGAGGTGCCACGGCGACAGAGAGGCTCGGCGCGCGCGAGTTAAGCGAGCGTGCCGGCTAGCCATGTGCGCCGCGCCACCTCCACCGACCACATGCTCCCCGGATCCCGCCCTGCCATCTCAAAGCCTCCCGTGAGAGTCCAGTGCATCCGTACGAAGGAAGGAGAGAAAGACTCAAACAACCTTCTCTCTTATTATAGTGAACTAATACAATTCTCTGTATCAACGTTCAATTTTATAATATAAGAACGAGTAACAAAATGAAAAAAGGTCATGGAGCAACCAAAACAAGCTAGTTGTAATACGAAATAGTTATATAAATAATAATCAATAATAATAAATTAATAAAATACGGTAAACAAAAGTTTTAAGTAAGAGTATTATTTACAATGTTTTCTTACTAAGTTTAGAGAGCTCTAATAAATATTTTTTAAGAACTGAGTATCCTCAATTTTATTGATAGTGTCCCTATGGTAGCATATGTTTAATATTTCCGAAAATGAGAGTTTATTATTGTTACTTTCCCGATCAAGAATTTTTATGTTGTCAAAATTTATAGTATGAGATAAAGAACTAGCATGATTGGCAAACACCGAAGAACTCTTTTCATTTTTTACATAATTTTTATGCTCGTTTTTTCTTTTATGTAACCATCTAGTAGTCTTCCCAATGTAAGTGGCAGGACACTGTTGGCAATCTATTTTGTAAATAACATTACTATTATCAAATTTGTCAAGCTTATCTTTCCCTAACTTAATCATATAGTTGAATTTGTGAATAGTTTTGTTAATCGGAATAACATTATACTTTCTTAATTTTTTGTTAATTTTAAATGTACCGTGTTTTACAAAGGGAAGGACCATTTTCGGATACTTAAATATAGCACGCTTTTTGGCATTATTATTAGTAAAATTGTCATAATTTTAATGTGATGAAGTCTTTTATTAATATGTTTATCGATAAATTTTTGCGGATAGCCATTATTAACTAGGAAAAACCTTATAATGTTCAGATTTTCTTCTTGAAAAATTGGGTCAGACAGATTGATACTTTTGTCAACGAGATTATAAATAATTGCAATTTTTTGTGATAAGGGGTGATGAGATAGAAAATTTATATATCGTCCAGATGTTGTAGGTTTCCTGTACCAATTTGTGATGGCATAGTCATTCTCTTTTCTAATAATTTCCATGTTTAAAAAACATATTTTATTATCCTTCTCAATCTCAATTGTAAATTGCAATTCATTATTGTACATTTTAATGTATTTTGTTTTGAGTTAAGAAATTATATATTTATAAAATGTTTAACGGCATAATAATTGATGTGTTGCAATAGTTTTATGGATGTACCTATTTTTTTGTATTTGATTATCTGCATCTTTAGAAGCTGTTTGCGTTGCCAGCGATGTTTTAGAGGTAGAATCAAGACGATTTTTCTTACTTTCCTTATCTTCGGCGGAACGAGATTCAACAATCGAACTTCTTCTGTTTTGCTCCGCCACATTCACTGATTCTTCTCTGTTTGTGGTCAACACTCTTTTACATAAACACTTATGCATACCTGATTTAAATCGTATACATACTAATACATACGTTACACGTATACATAAAACAGTCCAAACTCGAGGGGAAATGACGAATGATAGAGGTTATTTGTTCATGTAGTTAGGTTCGTACAGGACCGACACATGTACTTCAAGAGCCAGGCGCAACGGCATATATGTGGCGCCCTAGGTTCATCGCCGCAAGCAGCGCCTCTGTCCCCGGGAGCTGTACTAGCTTGGCAGAGGCTTCCATCTTCTTACGCGCTTCTTCTCCACCTCGAGGTGGTGAGAAGCGAGTCAGAACGAGCTTGGATCTCGTGCCGTACGCACGCATGGTCCAAGCACCGCTCGACGCTCGAGTCGGTTTTTGTACATAGTGTGAACTTCAATAAAGCCTAGTCTACTTTACGACTCAGCATCTTTTCTCTCACACTTCCTGGGAACGATTTCCAAATATATACGCGCACGCGCGTGTTGTTATCGGCTTTCCAAGAATTCGCGCAACGGTCGGAATGTAATTGGAGGTCCGCGAATTTGTCGCGAACTCATAAAACAAAATAGATTTTTAAAATTAAAATAGACACCATCGAATGTTTAGATAAATAAATGTGTGAAGTATATCCTGGTCATGGAGGTCAAATCTCTTATTTTACTTTTTTCATTTTCAAGTTTAAACCCGATAGACCATCAGAGCATGGGCAATAACAAATCTGCAATTCAAGGATTTGTAAAAATATATTAAGTTCCGATTGTTAATAATTAACACTATTAGAGAATAACAATAATTATTTAGCAGGTTGACTGCGACCTCTTACATAGAACATATATACTATACGAATTCTCACAAATTCTTTAACGTTTTGTATCAAGATATGCCAACAATTTTCTAAAATTATTTTTAAAATTTATTATTTGATTGTCTATTATTTATATAAGATCTCAAAAATATATTAAAACGGTTAAGTTTGACTCCCACTTTTTCATTTTAATTTCTTCTTTCTAAGAAAATCTTGAAATGTTTTGATATTAGCCGCAGTAAACATGTTAATCAATTCATTATCACATCGTCTTTATGAGTAGTGAATTCACCACTCACCACACACTTGCGTGGTGAGTACTCCCAACATGACCCACTCCACCACCCCTGGTGGAAAGTACCATCGAGTACAGGACCGTATTAGCCATTGGTATGCCCCTACGACAGCCGCTACCTGGCGCCCCTTGCCAAAAAGAAAAAAAACGGTCGTCAGAACATTAGACGTCCCGTAATTGACTTCATTTACAATTCAAGACACGGAAAGGTTTTCTTTCCAATCCTGCCTGATATTGTCCCAACTTTTCTGAATGTTACGAACATTTCCGCACGGAGAGAAGAGACGTATTAAAAATTACTATTTAATGTATGATAATTACTATTTTATGAAGGAATAGTGGGATATACTTGCATTCTAATGTTTTTTATTGTATTTTGTAGCAGTAATTGTTAAAGGTATATGATATTCTGCAATTAAAGCGTATGAAACTTTACTATTTACTTTAGTAAAAACTGTCATTTATAGAATTTACAAAAAAGTGTAGTAATTTTTGCTGAATATTATAGCAAGAAGTACTTGAAATTATAGTTATATTTGTTATATTTTCCGAATACTACACTTTTTAGTAAATTTTACGTACTTACGTATTAAATTCTCTTAAATATTTTAGTAAACCGTCTGGACTCAAAAAATCTAACAACTAAAATTATATCAATACATGTAAGTTAATTACAACTGCAACAATGAATAAGTATATCATTATTTAATTAATGTTGACAAGATAAGCGTAAACGAAAACAAAGCTTAGTGTAACTTATAAGGATGATTCAAAGTATAGTTAACAAGGATCATGATGGCGTAGTAGGTAGAGCGTCCGCTCCAGGAGCTGAGGGTCGCCGGTTCAAATCTTCAGGAAGTTGGTTTTTTCGGTAAAAATAATTTTATTTAAAATTAAAGTGTATAAATATAAAACATATAATATCTAGAATAAACAACAATCAAGGAAACATTAAATTGAAAAAAAAACTTATCAACGTGAATTTTTAATTACTATTTAATATTTTAGAAAATTGCTATATTAAATAGTAAAATTTAATAAAATACATGTATGTCCATACATTACAGCAGAAAATAGTAAAAATTAATTCATATATTAATAAGAATTATAACATCGTTTCTCTCCGTGCGGACGTTACCGAAAATGTAATTTGTGTTTTGATACACCTGATCATTTACGTAACATAAGTGTAAGTTATATTATAATATATATAGTGATTCATTCATTATTTATGCTATGTTGAAATCGTCCGATTCTTTCCGTTTAGTCCGGAATTGCAAGTATTCAAAAAACTATTCAACAAGTAGAAAAATATCACTATAACAATAAAGAAAGGTAATCAAAGTGGCTAATGTATACAATGTTTATTCGATTTATACATATAAATGTTTATAATATTTAATATAAACATTTCCCGTATATCAATCTGCACCGCGATATATTCAATACATATCAAATTTTTGATTTCTAATTTCGATAGTTCAATAGGAGAAAAAGAATATTATGTCAATCCAAGAGCAATGTAATGTAATATAGTAAATCTCATAAAATGAGAGCGAAATTTTTTCCCCAATGCTTCAAATATTAAAACTTATTAATCTAGGTCATATTTGGGAAGCTGATTTTTCTAAATTACTTATAGCACACACTTTAATAATAAAATCGTAAACTCTAAACCTTAAACCCTTAACCCAACTACCACAAGCGAAGCATTTTGCAATTAAAAAATTTTAATAATTAAACCCTACGTTCTAAACCCAAATACCTAAACTGTAACCTCGAGCTAAGCATTTTGCAAATAAATAATTTTAATAAGAAAATCATAATGAGAAATAATAAGAAATAATTGTAATTTAATAAGAAAAAAAAGCCATAAACTCTAAACCGAAATAACCCAAGCTGAGCAATTTGTTGTTAACAAATTTAAATAATAGAATTGTTAACCTTAAACTCTAAATTGAGTGAATTTCACTTCACGAAAAAGAGTGAAATATACCTGTATATTACATATTATTATTTACTATTATCTATGTATTTACATATCAAAATTAATTTAAATTTTTATTATTGTAAATTAATCAGCTTGAGTTATTTGGGTTTAGGGTTTAAGGTCTGGGTTCAAAATTCTATTACTTAAATTTGTTTATTGTAAATTGCTTAGCTTGGATTAGTAGAGGGGTGGCGTTTTTCCAGACAGACGTAACGTCACGGCTGCGAGGGATAGGCGTCGCGGGACGAAGTTTTTCCTGCGATGGGAGGGGAACGGCGGCGCTGGAAGGGCGAGTTATTTCTGGAGTAGGTGGGGGGGGGGGGGGGAGTCGACGAGGCTGTGGGCGAGGTTTGTCTAGGGAGCCGCGACCGCGGTCGCGGGGCGCGGTATTTCTGGGGGTGGAGTGGAACCGCGGTCTCGGGGCGAGTTTTTTCTGGAGCGGGCGCTGTCCCGGGATTTCTCTCGCGCGAAGGCGCCCCGCCGTGGTAGGATGCGGGTGGGACTGTGGTGGATGAGGAGAATGAGGTATAAGTATATCGGAACTGGTGCAAATTTTTGCAAAAATATTTTATAATGTAAATTTGGAGTATAAGTATAAGAATATCAATATTTTTTTAAGTGAGAGCGTGTAAGGTAAATGTACCAGTACCTGGACGCTTTGTAGCAGCCGAGCTTATTTATTAAATTCTAACACTAAAATTAACACTGCCAATAAAAGTCATATACCCATCTCAAAGAGAATTTAATTGTCTATCAAATCAAATTTTTAAATTATCGATACATGTCTTGTAATTCGAGTAATTCATACAAATGTATTCTAATCAAATGTACTAGTACTTGGCGAAGTCAAAATCGGAAGTCCCGATACCTGGACACCACTGTCCCAATACATAGCCACCCTATTTTCACGTATTTCTGATTTAAATTATAAACTTTTTTCAATAAAATCTTATTTCTATGCATTAATAATACGGTTGTTATGTATTTTGAACGCTGAAGTATGTAAATAATTAATTTAAAGTTTGTGCTACTCACGTAACCTCCGCGATCTTAACCTACGCGTGCGCCCACGACTTGAAAAATGACGACGCCGAGATGCAAAACATCACCAGTAATTATTGTTGAATTTTCACTAATATGTTATCACAGTATGTTGATAAACTAACGATAGTGACTATAGAGAACCTTATTACATGACCCAAAATATGTGTTATGCGAATATTTATTTATAATAACGTGATTCATATAACTAGCCAGGTATCGGGCAAACACGGTTTTTCTAGTACAAGTACCTGGCCACGTATTTATTACGGCAAAAACTATTTTTTGCACACATTAGAATTTTATTTTTACTTAAAATACTAATAAATAACCTTACAAAAAGTTTAAATGCATGAAATGATTAAAAAACAATTAATAACTCTTAAATTCGAAGTAGGATTTCTTAACAGTTGGTCTTAAGAAGACATGAATGTTGTCATGCAAGTATCAATTCCAATATTAAATATATTTTTTAAGATATAAATGAAATAAATATTTGCCCTAAAATTTAAATATATTACGCTTGATAGTTATAGAATGTGATGTCACAAGATTATTTTGATTAGGAGCTAACTAATAATCAATATAAACTAATATGTGAGCGTTTGACCAAGTACCGGGACGTGGCCAGGTACTGGTACAATTACCTTATAGTTATGTGGATTTTTTCGGAGGGAAGGATGATGGTATATCGTGAGAGTATATTTGGAAAAAGTAAGAGTACGAGTAGGTCGCATTTTTCCAGATAGACGTGACGTCACGGCGGCGGGAGATATGCATCGTCGGGCGAAGTGATTACTGCGATGGGAGGGAGACACATGTGCTTTGCGGGGACTGTGAGCGCCATCATAGTAGACTGCCCCTAAGCGTTCACTTACCGACGTTGGATATCAAAAATCATAAAATTGCATGACCAACTCATAAAGAGTGGCATCGGATGATAATGGTATGATTCGCTTGTTGAATAATCGTGTCCGCCGCAGGCGGTGGTTGCATTTACCTGCAGATAAGTTAGTCCGTGTATTTATTTGAATAACAATAATGAGTTGCGTAAACAGTCAAATATGTTAAAGTATTATACTTTGTCAGATGTTCGATAAAGATTGATATTGAGAGCCATACTTTTCTCACGCACAAATATATAAATGGATCTAATTTCAGGGTTTCTATTTGATCACACATTTAAGTCAGGATACGTGAATAAGCGGTGATGCAGGCAAGAAATGACTGGCTATCTGCTTGCGTAACGGCTCGGAGGTGCATGATTTAGGAGATGTAAGTCAGAAAAGCTGCATTATTCTATAGTTTTATGATAACTTTCAGCATAAAGAAGTTAGTTACAACATTGACAATGAACATATAACCTTCTCTTGCATCTCAATATCTTGCAAGTGTAAACCCTGCAATTTGTTACCGCTGAAAAGATAAATAGATATATGATATGTTATTTGATCTGTAAGTAAAAAATATGTACAAAGTCAGAAAAAGCTTAAAATAATCACAGATTATTTATCAGGAAGTTGTTTTCACCATTGAGTTCCGCTATTGGACATTTACTTATCTTACTATCACATCATAACTCAATTGCAATATAATTTAGAATCAAGTCTCACTGATTATCAAGGTGTTTGAGTTCAGTAACAACCCACGGTGGAAGTTCTTTTTTCTTTGGTCTGACTGCTTTAGGTTATCGACAGCAGCCATGATATTCTGGCTAAGATGTTTCACTCTACTGCCAATGTCGATGCCCGGGCAACTGATTGACGACGACTCGTATGCATCGTGTAGAGCTCCTTCAGCCTAATAAATTGAAAATCGCTGTATGAGAAGCTGGAAAAACCAGGGAGGGGCTTCGATGCTTCAATGTCAATCATGATATTAATGATGTTATGTTTGCTAAGAAAGGTCACCATTACGTTATTCAAATCCAGCACTACGTTATTGTCGTTGATAAAAATTATATAAATCTAAGTTGGAGAATACTAACCTCATATTGATTTCAAATGCCAATACCTTAACAAAATTTGCATCCTGGACGCTGATAGCACATTCGCGTTCAAATCTTCCATAATAATGCTACGATCATAGTCTACCGAATATGATTTCAAATTATCTACAAGGTTAGAATTTTTGAACAAAACATTGTACACATGTTTCCCTTCTGCACCCTACATGTGAGATATTCAGGAAATCCCGGTTTACCTTGGTCTACCATTGTCTAGTATATAAAGGGCAACAACATCATCCTGCATATTTCCATGTTGCCTAATTATCAAAAAACTATCAACCTGAACGCATACGCCATCATCGCTGTGCCTGAGACGCGTCTCATTCCTGCCGAATGTTTGGTAGAAGGCACGAGATGTCGTAGTAAATTGACGGCAAATTTAAATATGTCTTTTAGGCGTGGTCGTGTTTATGAAACCCGTCCTGAATTTCGCACATTCCGCCTCTCCTCTGATACTTCTATCTAGTTAGTCCTGGCCAGTCAGGACCAGTGATTGCACGGATGTTTTTAAATTCTCCAACGGCGCGAAAATTTTTTTCTTTCGACCGTGGCAGTATCTTGCTGCTGACAATGCTGCTCTGGGAAGCAACCATTGCGTGCAGATCAGTCGCAGAGAGAATACTTTACTTAATAAAAATTTTTCTTCGGATTAGACTGTTACTCGTATCCTGATCCAGAGACGATACGCTGATGTACCTTAAGTCCAATAAATCTACTTTTGGCATGTACATATTCGCGTACAAGTTCCTGGTTACATAGGCGGACAACCCATGGCGAGGGACGACGCATGTGTTTATTCGTTGGCACGGTATCTTATTCGGCCATCCGGCCGAAGCAAGAATGTTGACACAATTATTTCCCACCCGATGGACGTCAGAACAGTTGTGAGCAGTTGCGAGCACCACGTCCGAACGTTGCTTTTCATCACCGTTCTTAATATTGGAAGTTGTTATTTCCGTTGATTCTCCATTACCACACCCGGCGTGTCCACGGGGAAACCACGCTCGCCACGAGCAGGACAATCACCGCCGCGATTTTTCACTCAGTCCCGAATTTGACGGCGGCGACCACTTTGAGTCCGGAACTTGTTATTTTAGAATTTTATGTATATCAAAACGAAAATAATATGTTTTGACAGCAAATGTAGATAATTCTTTAGTAATTTCGTTGTACGTTTGAAGGATATCAACACATAGTAAATATTGTACACCTTCGATTCCTTAAAACCGAGCAAAAATATAATCTGTGAAGAAGAAGGTTCAGGACCATTGTCGTCTGACTTGTAACCCACTGGTCCATGGATTTACAAAAAAAACGAATCTCATTAGTTTAAGGGAATACGAGGGTAGTTCAATAAGTCTTTAGAATAAAGTATAAAAACAATTTTTTTTGGGTAAATTTTTTTTTATTTTTCAACATAATCTCCTTGGAGCTCTATACACTTGGTCAATCGCTTTTTAAGTTTTTTTAATCCTTCAGAAAAGTGCGTTTTCGGAAGTTCCTCAAAATAAGCACTTACAGAGGCAATGACGTCTTCGTTGTCCGTAAATCTCTGTCCACCGAGCCATTTTTTCAAGTTTGGAAATAAGAAAAAGTCACTGGGGGCTAAATCTGGTGAATACGGTGGGTGTTCGACCAATTCGAATTTTAGTTCTTCAATTTTAGCCATTGAAACGAAGCATGTGTGAACTCGGGCGTTGTCGTGATGAAAGAGAATTTTTTTTCTCGCCAAATGTGGTCGTTTTTTTTTAATTTCTTCTTTCAGCTGCTCTAATAATGATGCATAATACTCACCAGTAATTGTTTTACCCTTTTCCAAGTAGTCAATAAGTATAATTCCACGTGCATCCCAAAAAACTGTAGCCATAACCTTACCAGCTGACTTTACGGTCTTTGCCTTCTTTGGAGCTGGTTCGCCTGTGGAAATCCACTGTTTGGATTGTTCCTTTGTCTCAGGAGTGTAGTGGTGTATCCATGTTTCATCCACAGTCACAAATCGACGAAAAAATTCCTCAGGATTCCGACTTATGCGCGCCAAAAGAGCCCCAGAGGCGACCACTCTTTTGCGTTTATTCTCAGCTGAGAGCAAACGCGGCACCCATCTTGCCGATAGCTTTTTCATGCCTAATTTTTCATGTAGAATTGAAACAACTGCACCTATAGATATCCTTGTGGCCTCAGCTAACTCACGCACTTTTAATCTTCTATCCTTCAACACCATATCGTGGATTTTATTGATGATTTTGGGAGTAGTTGCTTCGACGGGCTTTCCTGGACGTGGTTCGTCACTTATTGATGTACGACCGCGCTTAAATTCATTTACCCAGTTATAAACCGTTGCTAAGGCAGGGGCAGATGTGCCATGAACTGAGTCCAATTCATTTTTTATCTCATATGGAGTTAAACCCTTTAAATGAAAATGTTTAATTACCGCTCTGAACTCGTTTTTTTCCATTTTTCTTAACAAGCAATTTTTTTTTCAATTGGTTATAAAAACACGTAAACTCAGAAGATGTGGACTGTGACTGCACCATATATCTAATCGGGAGTGGTGCTGACTGAAAACAGATGAATTGGAGCGATTCGCGCGCCATCTGTTGGTCATTCTAAAGACTTATTGAACTACCCTCGTACCATACTCCTCCTTGTTGAAAATAAATACTTATTTTCGTATCGTAATTTTATTTCGTACAAAATTCGAACGTTTTAATACGTGTGTTTGGTACGTATTTTTGGTACATATAAAAATTTCAAGCTATAGTTTTCCTTAAAAATTACACTGTTTTTCTATATATGGAAACCATTGACTGGAAGTACCATGCGGACGATAACACCAAAAATAGGATATATTTCTATGTTATTTATCATTTTCCATTGTTTTGTTGAAATAATTAAGAATGAATTAAGCTTGAAAATTTTATATGTACCAGAAAAAAAATATTAAAACGTTCGAATTTGTTGCGTACCGAAAATACGTACTTATTTTCAACAGGACTGTTTTGTCGACCCTAGCTTCGTTTCCACTTTTTAGCGAAACAGCGGCTCGGATTAAGATTTCTTTTTGGGGATCGCGTTCTGAAAGTCTAATAAAGGGCGCTTAACCGATTTTTTATGAGTTTTCGTCAGAAACTTAATTTATTGCTAAATGCAAATAAGCAAATCAGTATTTGTATTGATTTTCATAGCAACCGACATGGCAACCACTACAACGACTTTCTATAACAAATATTGATTTACCTCGATAAATTAACATTTTTGCGAAAAATACAAAAAAAAAGATTGAGCGCCCTTTATTAGATACTCAGAATGCGATTCCCAAAAGGAAAACTCATTTCCGGTTGCCGCTTCACCGAAAAGTGGAATGTAAACTAAGGTTGATAGGTCGATAGAACAGTACTATGGCATGGCCTTAAGAATGATTTTCACATGAGAAATCTGGTCTCATGGCTTGACTCAATAGCATTGCAAGCTATGATGTTGCCGTAAGTCAGTGAAATAAAAGTACGATATTAAAGATGAAATTCTCGCTTTCCTAAGAGGCACAACAAGCAGGAAGAAGCTTTGCGACGGCGTTTAAGGTATATCGACTTTTCCGTTCGCTTCCGATAAGCAATGAGCATAAGATAGGACTACAAATACTATCGTAATATTTCGAAAAATTCTTCGGATTTAGTCCTGTCCTTCGCTTTTTCGGTCAAAAGACACGCTACTATTTTCAAGCTGGATCTATTATTCCACAGACCTGTAACGCGCAAAAATAAATCCAGGCTAACGATTTTCGTCAATTTTAGACGATTCTTGCAGCATGAACATCGCGTTAATGATCATTTTGCGCACTTTACGCGCGTCAAAATGAAATACTCTCAAACGCGTATTATACACCACTATTACGATTGACTCGCGTACATGCATGTTATTTTATACCAATTAATTGTGTTGGGAATAAATCGCGCACGGGGTACTCTCGACGTTGGTGTACATGCACGCTCGCTTTTTTAACTTATAACTCCTGAGACGCTTGTGTGATACGCACAAGCGTTCGTATTATGTGCGAGACCAGTGATGCAGCATTGCATATACCAATGTTGAGATACTCTCTTGCCCGCGCGTGAGTTACTTCCGACACATTAGTTTCATATGCCCACAATGTACTTATTATTTGCAGTGCCAAAGATACAGAACCGCATTCATGAGTATCGAAAATATTTTGTGCGCGCACGAGTCACTCCTGACATGCTGGTGTAATATGCATGCATCAATACCAGAATCGATAATACTACCTGCAAGAATAACTTCTATGCGCGTGATTGCGTAGGCAACGCCACGCGTATACCCGCGCCGAGATTATCTCGCTTTAGTATATCATCCCTGCATTAAGACCAACTTGAATGCGTGAGCGCGGTCGCATGCACAAAGTCGCCGAGATCTGCTACCTCACGCTATTCGCATGTACATGCCAAAGCTGCGCCGACATGTACCTACTTGCGCTCCAGCTCATGTAGACCGATGCTGGCGTTTTACGCAAGCACCGAGCTGCGCCGACGGGTGCGCTGCCATCATCAACCAGCGCCAAGCTTTCCAGTAAACAAATCCTGTCTTTAAGACGACTTTGCAACTTTTTGTTTACTGGATTCGTACACCTGCGCTGGCTTTTTAATCCAGCGCCGAGATTCGTAGACCGACGCTGGCTTTTTCATCCAGTGCTGAGTTTCATAGACCGGCACCGGCTTTGCTGGCTTTTTCATCCAGCGCCGAGTTTCTTGGACCGGCGCTGGCTTTTTAATCCAGCGCCGAACTCCTTAGACCGGTGCTGGTGTATTAATCCAGCGCCGAGCTCCATAGACCGGCGCTGGCTTTTTAATCGAGCACCGAGCTCCTTAGACCGGCGCTAGCTTTGCTGGCTTTTTAATCTAGCGTCGAGCTTCGTAGACCGACGCTGGCTTTTTAACCGAGCGCCGAGCTCCTTAGACCGGCATTGGCTTTGCTGGCTTTTTAATCCAGCGCCGACATCTATACACCGGTGCTAGCTTTTAATCCAGCGCCGGGCTTCGTAGACCGACGCTGGTATCGGAAACCATAGTGCCGGGCAGGCCGAGCTGCGTAGAGTCGTAGACCCTACACGGAAATAAGTTTTAGAACATTATAGCCTGTATAGGTACCACTATGGTGCCAATTATAGCACTATAGGACTAGGATATGAGAGAGCTGTGCACTTTTTTTAGTCCATCACGTTCTCACAACGATGGCTCAGTAGCGCTCCCATAATTTCGTGCCATAATGTTCCCCGCCATAGGTTGGTGAAACCTGTCGAGACTGCCAAGCTAAACATAACCCTAATATTCTCATATTTTATCCAGATCTAAAGTCAACACTGGGTCAGAAGAGTATTTTTAATGTAATAGGACAACTGAATTTGCAAACAGTATTATAATTGCAGTTTGATAATTAAATAAAAAAGAGCCTTCTGACCCAGCGCTGAATTTAGTTCTGAATAAAACATAAGAATTTTATATGTCATTTTTTATCACATTTCAAAAAAATTTGTTTTAAGTAATTTCTCATAATCAATAGAGCGAGGTAATGGTGTGAGCGAAATTTCAAAAGATTACTTAAAATAGTTTGAGAGAATAGAGAAAATCAAACTTTCAGAAAAACCTATACGCAGATAATAAGATTAAGAAATTAATCATTCAGGGTAAAATAAAGATATATAAGCTATCTAGATTTTCTAATATTTTTACTTTTAATATCTGTGTATTGGTTATTCTGAAACTTTGATTTATTTGATATTCTCTTAAACTACAAGAAGTGATTTATTGAAATTTATCCCACACCATAACCTAGCCTTATGGATTATGAAAACAAATTTAAAAAAAACTTCTTAGAAACTAACATATAATATTCTCATGTTTTATCCAGATATAAAGTCAACGTTGAAGGATTTATTAATGTAGTTATAAAACTATAATTAATACAATGTTTGCAAGCTCATGTTTATAATTACATAAAAAAGACTCTTCTAACTCAGCGTTGACTTTACATCTGGATAAAACATGAGAATATTATACGGTTCTTACGAAGGAATTTTTTTAAAATTTATTTTAAGTGAATTATCATATAGGGCTACGTAATGGTTTAGGTAAAATTGCAAAAGATTACTTCCAGTTGTTTAAAAGAAAATGGAGTCAATGAAACTTTCAAGTTATCTATACACAAATATTTATTTATTTGAAAATAACACATAATATACTCATGTTTTATCCAGATATAAAGTCAACGCTGGCCCAGAAGGGTCATTTTAATGAAATTATAAAACTATAATTAATTAAATGTTTGTAAGCTCAGGTTTATAATTACATTAAAAAGACTCTTTTCACCCAGCGTTGACTTGATATCTGAATAAAACATGAGAATACTATAAGGTTCTTGCGAAGGAATTTTATTTAAATTTATTTTAAGTGAATTTTCATAATCAAATAGGGCTACGTAATGGTTCAGGTAAAATTGCAAAAGATTACTTCTAGTAGTTTAAAAGAAAATGGAGTCAATGAAACTTTCAAGTTACGCATACGCAAATATTTATTTATTTGAAAATGTCTGCGTTCGAGGCATATTATAAAGTCACGATACAAATTCTGTCGGTTAACGAAGGAGGTTTCTTTGTTCTCGCTCATTAGCCAATCAGGGTGGGCCTTTAACAATACCGCTCTTTAAACGCGCATCGCAACGCTCCGAAAAGCGCGCTCGCTCGTCCAGTTGCTCCCTCCCCCCCCCCACCTCGCTGTAATTACGTAGTGCAATAAAAGACTCTCAATTATTGCGAGTAATTATTTGTCACCAATTATTTCTCGGCCTTTCCTACAAAAAACATTGGTCCTTCGAGTTATTCCTTATTTATTGGAATTGGCTTAGTGACGTGAGTGTTTCAGCCCAATTTTCTTTTTTCGGAGGCACGCGCGTGAAGGCCGGCAGCCATATTTGGCACGCAACGCAATAGGTGCGTTTAGCTTGGAAATGACAAGTTTTTTCAAGCTTTTCAAGCGCTTACGCGCGGGTCGCTAAAATAACAACAACAATTCATTGTTGTTGCTCCGAAAATTACTCGTGCTGAGTGGGGGAGCCTTCGGAGCTCTCGTGCACGGCAAACGCAAGCAGCACAACAAAACATTGTTTTCTTGAAAAAGCACAAGTGCTGCAGCATCAGCAGGGAGGTAGCCAGTAGGTGACCTCGTGAATACGGCGATACGCAAGTCGAGGGGCAACGACAACGTCGACATCACCGTACTTATCATCATCATCGTCTTCATAGTCGCAGCGGACTAGTCCATGGTGCGACGGGAGGGGGAGGATTGATACTGCCCGGTCTGCGGCGGACGAGTCCATTGTGCGGCGAGAGGAGGAGGTTTGAGACGGCCCAGCCCACGGCGGACGAGTCCATGTTGGACGTGAGGAGTAACCACAGGTAACAAGCGGGCGCGGTTTAAAGGCCTATAAGCTGCGGACGCAGCGCAAGCAGTGCACGCGAGAGCGCGAAAGATTCCTGGCGTAATAGCACGCGGGGCTGCGGGCGAGGCAACTTAGCGGCAGCACCCGCGATTCGAGGCGCTAGGCACCGGCAGCTACAGCCGTAATTCGGGGCGCACATCGGCAATTACAGCGGCGAATCGGGGTGCGAGGCATCGGCAGCAGTCGCGATTCGAGGCGCACAGCTGCAGCAACAGCGGCAAGTCGAGGCATTGACAGCAGCCGCGACTCGAGGCGAGGCTGCAGCACCAACGTCCAGCCGAGGCGCGAGGCAGTAGCAGCAACGGCGAGTCAGGGCGCGAGGTTGCAGCACCAACGGCAAGCCGAGGCGCGAGGCGGTGGCAGCAGCGGCGAGTCGGGACGCGAGACCTCAGCAGCAGCGGTGAGTCGAGGTGAAGGCGACAGCAGCCACACGTCGAGGCGAGGCATCGCAGGCGACGACGGAGCTTCAAGGCGCCAGGCTGTAGCAGCAGCAGCGGCAGTCGAGCCGCGAGGCAGTGGCAACAGCTGCGCATCTAGACGCGAGGCTGCAGCGACAGCAGGCGGCGGAGCAAGCGCGAGATATCGCTGGCGACACCTGCGCATCAAGGCGCACAAGCAGGAGCCGCAGCACAAACAGCGTGCACGACGACGCAGCGGCGAGCCAAGGAGATGGCCAGCAGCCGAGCTTCGAGGCGATCGCTATATTCGCAGCACACAGCATCGAGGATGCGGCACACGCATAACGTCAAACGTCAACAAGCTTCGAGTTGGGTGGAGCAGCCGCAGCAACGACGGACTTCAGAAGAGAGCAGACGAGAAGAAGGTTCATCTGCATCAAACTAAGGTTGAGTGTTCCATACATGCTTCTCTGTTAATTTCTTATAATCCTAACATCTGTTATTGCTCCTTTTTCTCTATTGCTTTTAGTATTAAGCGATGCTCGGTGCGAGTCTAAGAGCTGCCTAGTTACTATGTAAGGGCAAATGGCTGTGTGGTGTTTACCGTGGCATCTGCACATGGTGTTATTTACTAGTAGATTTACTTCAATATAGCACTGTCTAAGGAGAGACAGCTGATGCAATTTGATTTTTTGTTCGATCTCTTATCAAGCTTGTAGCTGTTTAACGCAGCACCTGTTCGTGGTACTACTTACTAGTCGCTGTACTTAAATATAGTACTGTCTAAGGAGAGGCAGCTGATGCAGTTTTGTCTAAGGAGAGATAGCTGATGCAGTTTGGTTGTTTTTTTTCGATCTCTTTTCAAGCTGGTAGTGTATCTATATATTAAAAGGCCTAAGTTGAGGCTGGCGGATCGCTCTCATGTCGCAGTTGGAAACAGATGAAGCTGCGAGAGACTGCTCGGCCCGCGTAGTGGACCTTTTATAGGCTTAGTAGAACGCAAACCATTGTGTACGCACTTCACTAGATGATTGGGACCACTAGAGCGTGTCGTAATCTATTAATGTTATTATAATAGGTCTTCTGCTACGTTGTGACTCTGTCATTATGCTGGGTTGGAAGTTTTCTCATCGGATTCAACTATAAATTACGTTGGTTTTGATCTGGATGGTTTGTTTTACGGTGATTTAGTCAACAGAAGTAGAGTTGTAAGGGCTTATGTCGCTGGGGCTGGATATTAGTGCAGAATATCATCGCAGTTTCCAAGGTACGGACATTTTGATAGCTTGCATTTCCAATCTGAGGCATGTTTACGGCGTCTAGGGTTGATGTTATGTACATATCGTATCTCAGAGCAGTGGGTATTGATGAAGATGAGGAGCTAAGGCTTAGGATTTTTCTTCCAGGCTGATAGTCACTGTTTCATGTGCGTCGCTGAGCATTTTCATATATAATAATAGGTTTAGTTAGCTAGTTGTGAAGTTGGTGCTGATTTTTTTTTTGAATCTCAACCTGTCAAGGGAGAATAAAATCAGTGTTCGCTCATCTTACATGGCACTGGCTGCTACGAAGTTAGCTATTAGTGTTAGTTATTTGCGCAAGCAAGGATTTTTACAGGCTAATTCAAGAAGCTTTAGGCATTGGTGACGCTAACAAGCTATTGGATTGTTACTCACATAGAATAATATAATTCTAAGTAAATTGAGGTCAGAACCGATAGAACCAGTTTAGCAGGTAGAATATAACCTACAAAGTTGTGACGGGTAGACCAAAGGCGGTTTAGTATTTCTACACGAGTAGTCAGATTCAAGTTAGTTTGCTGATTTCTTCTCAAGCTGCTGAGGCATATTCCACTTTCATGGCTACAATTGATAAGCAGTTGCGGTTATTCCATAGGATATCGATGATCTACGAAAATTTCAAGAAGCTAGGTTCCGATCGAATGACAGAAGGGGCCTGTCAGGCTAGAATTGAGTTGCTGGAGAGTCTATGGGTTAAATTCGATGATAGCCACGAACTCCTGTTAGATGACGAGGAAACCGAAGGGGATGATAATTATTTCACCACCAAGATTTACGATAAAGCAGATGAAGCTTTCGCACTGAATTTAGGTTTATTGAGAGAGTATGCGCTTCAGTTAAGAGCAGCTGTTCCTCATCAGCCTGCTGTTGGTCTGGCAATCGCTCCAAATCGAAAACCAGCTAAGCTGCCTCATTTTGGGTTACCTCAGTTTTCTGGTGAGATTCAAGAGTGGGTTAGATTCAGGGACTCGTTCACGGAAATGATTGAAAAGAATGCCACCATCCCTACTGTATATAATATGCACTATCTGCGCTCTGCCCTAAAGGGTGATGCTGCTGAATTGATAGAAGAGACTCTGGTAGGGGGCGACAATTTTTTGAGTGCGTGGAAGGGAGTGAAAGATCATTATGATAATTCAAGATTATTAATAACCAAGCTGTTGGCGAAATTATTATCGTTAAAATCAATGTCCAATGACGCTGCAATACGAAGTTTGAGGGATCCAGACAGGGACGAAACATATCTTGCAGGCATTAAAAGCCCTAGATAGTCCAGTGCAACACTGGGACCATTTCACCGTGTTTTTGACAATTAGGAGGTTAACTCCGCACATTCATAGGAAATGGGAGGAATCGGTAGCTAGGTCCAATCATACACAGGAACCACCGGCCTTTGACGTGTTAGATGCATTTTTAAAAACCGAAAGGTTAGCACTAGTGCAATTGGAAAGCGCCAAGGAAACCTTTTCTATTAAGGAATCTGCAAAACCTCGCGATTTTCGGTCTGAATTTAAGGATAAGAGCTTTGCTTACAAAAATAAAAACATTAAGTCGGTTCATGTAGTGCAGGAGGAGAAAGGTAAAGGTTCGTCTTCTTCTTCTTCTTCTTCTTCTCAATCGTCTTCATGTCCGCTTTGTAAAGGTTCACACTCAATCTTAAGCTGTGAAATTTTTCAGTCTAAGAGTCCGTTTGAAAGAAAGCAGGTAGTTATGATGAAACACCTGTGTTTTAACTGTCTCCATAATCATACGGTGCAAAACTGCAAAAGCTCGCTACGATGCCAGCATTGCTCGTCTAAACACCACTCGATGTTGCATTTTGGCAGCAATAGTGCGGCACCTAAAATTATTGAGGAGACTGCCCATAAGCCTAGTGCAGCTGGGACTTCGGGCAAAAAAGCTTCTGCTATGACAGCAGCGCTGGGGACAGTGTCAGTAAACAGCAGTGCTAATACTTCAGACAAGGATACGGCCCTGCTAGCAACTGCATGGGTACAAGTACACGCTGATGATGAAAGGCACAGATTGGTAAGAGCAATGGTTGACCAGTGTGCACAAGCATCGTTCATTTCTGAAAAATTATATCAGAGCTTGAGGCTAAAAAAGAAGCCTGTGAGAGTCATGGTATCAGGTATAGGTAATAATGGGAATGTACTTTGTAAAAGTTTGGTAAACTTTACAATAAAACCCCATTTTGTATCTACGTTTAGCTGCGGGGTCACCGCTTATGTTATCCCCAGAGTAACTGTCTATGATCCAATTGCAGGCAGTTCAAACAGCTGAAGTCATCTACAAGGGCTCACGCTGGCAGATCATCGTTTTGAATACGCGGATGGTATCGATTTGTTACTAGGTGGTCGAGTACATGCTCAGATCATCGAAGAAGGACTACGCAAGGGCAAGGATGCGGACTCACGGATAGCAGTGAAAACAATGCAGGGATGGATAGTCTCGGGCCCGACGACATCAGGCAAGCGACAAGGTCCCACGATTACCGCTCACATACAGACAACAGGCACCGATCTCAACGCACAGCTGCGCAAGTTTTGGAAGATCGAGGAATTGCCGCAGAAGAAGTTCTTTACTGAAGAACAGGAACTATGTGAGGAGTTGTACCTGAAGTCCGTGAGTCGCACACATGAAGGAAGATATGTGGTAAGGTTACCTAAAAAATCTAATATACCAATAAAATGGGGAGATGATGTATAATCTTGAGAATAGGTTTGTTAAGAATCCCGAGTTCCGTAGGGCTTATGTAGAGTCAATGCGGGAATACGGGGCCGCGGGTTACACGAGGCGCGTTACTGGCGAGAATTTCAATTTAGAAAAAAGTATCTTCCTGCCGCATCATGGCGTAATTAAAGAAAGCAGCACTACAACCAGGTTGAGGACAGTCTTCAATGCCTCCGCCAAATCGAAGGATGGTGTTTGTTTAAATGAGTTTTTACCCGTAGGTCCAAATTTGCTACCGGATATGGTCGATTTGCTTACCCGTTGGAGACGTTATCCGTTTATTTTTGCAGCAGGTATAGCTAAGATGTACTTGCAGATTCAGGTTCATGAGGCTGATCAGCACCTGCAGGCCATAGATTGGAGGGAAGAAGTGATTGCAGAGCTGGTTACGTACTTTTTAACTCGGTTACGTTTGGTTGTGGTTCTTTGTTCTTTCTAGCAAATCGTACTTTGAGACAGTTAGCTCAGGATGAGGGAAAGGTATTTCCCCTAGCTCGAGAAATCCTTGAAAACGAGATATACATGGACGACGTACTGTCAGGTGATTTTACGATAGAGCCAAATTGGGCCAAATAGGAGCAGGTGATAAATTTGCTGTACAGCGGAGGCTTCGATCTCAGGAAATGGCTCGCGAAATATAGGGCGTTAGTTGATTGATTACCTCCTAATCTCAAGGCTGCAGAAGCCAATCTTAAAGTAGGGCTAGGTTTTTCAGTCCTAGGGATTTCTCGAAATCCTGAGGAAGATTGTTTCTACTTCAGTGTATCCTTGGAGGAGCTGAGAGGTCCAAAACTAGGAAAGTAGTCGCATCAAAAATTGCGAAGATGTTCGATCCGCTTGGTTGGATAGATCTCTAGTCTACGGAGCTCGGCGCTGGATTAAAAGCCAGCGCCGGTCTATGGAGGTCGGCGCTGGATTAAAAAGCGAGCAAAGCCAACGCCGGTCTAAGCAGATCGGCGCTGGATTAAAAAGCCAGCGATGGTCTACGAAACTCGGCGCTGGATGAAAAAGCCAGCAAAGCCAGTGCCGGTCTACGACACTCAGCACTAGATGAAAAAGGCAGCGTCGGTCTACGAAGCTCGGCGCTGGATTAAAAAGCCAGCGCAGGTGTACGAACCCAGTAAACAAAAACTATCTTAAAGACATGTTTTTGTATTGCAGAGTCATCTTAAAGACAGGTTTTGTTTACTGGAAAGCTGGGCGCTGGTTCATGATGGCAGCGCGCCAGTCGGTGCAGCTCGGTGCTTGCCTAAAACGCCAGCATCGGTCTACATGAGCTCGAGCGCAAGTAGGTACATGTCGGCGCAGCTTTGGCATGTACATGCGAATAGCGTGAGGTAGCAGATCTCGGCGACTTTGTGCGTATAATACAGTATATATTAATGCGGGGATGATATACTAAAGCGAGATAATCTCGGCGCGGGTACACAATTAATGGGTATAAAATAACATGCATGTCCGCGAGTCAATCGTAATAGTGGTATATAATACGCGTTTGAGAGTAATTCATTTTGACGCGCGTAAAGTGCGCAAAATGATCATTAACGCGATGTTCATGCTGCAAGAATCGTCTAAAATTGACGAAAATCGTTAGCCTGGATTTATTTTTGCGCGTTACAGGTCTATGGAATAATAGATCCAGCTTGAAAATAGTAGCGTGTCTTTTGACCGAAAAAGCGAAGGACAGGACTAAATCGGAAGAATTTTTCGAAAGCTTACGATTGTATTTGTAGTCCTATCTTATGCTCATTGCTTATCGGAAGCGAACGGAAAAGTCGATATACCTTAAATGCCGTCGCAAAGCTTGTTCCTGCTTGTTGTGCCTCTTAGGAAAGCGAGAATTTCGTCTTTAATATCGTACTTTTATTTCACTGACTTACGGCAACATCATAGCTTGCAATGCTATTGAGTCAAGCCATGAGACCAGATTTCTCATGTGAAAATCATTCTTAAGGGTATGCCATAGTACTGTTCTATCGACCTATCAACCTTAGTTTACATTCCACTTTTCGGTGAAGCGGCGACCGGAAATGAGTTTTCCTTTTGGGAATCGCATTCTGAGTCTCTAATAAAGGGCGCTCAATCGTTTTTTTTTGTATTTTTCGCCAAAATGTTAATTTATCGAGGTAAATCAATATTTGTTATAGAAAGTCGTTGTAGTGATTGCCACGTCGGTTGCTATGAAAATCAATACAAAGACTGATTTGCTTATTTGCATTTAGCAATAAATTAAGTTTTTGACGAAAACTCATAAAAAATCGGTTAAGCGCCCTTTATTAGACTTTCAGAACGCGATCCCCAAAAAGAAATCTCAAGCCGAGCCGCCGTTTCGCCAAAAAGTGGAAAGGAAGCTAGGGTCGACAAAACAGCCCTGTTGAAAATAAGTACGTATTTTCGGTACGTAACAAACTCGAACGTTTTAATATGTTTTTTTTTGGTACATATAAAATTTTCAAGCTTAATTCATTCTTAATTATTTAAACAAAACAATGGAAAATGATAAATAACATAGAAATATATCCTATTTTTGGTGTTATCATCCGCATGGTACTTCCAGTCAATGGTTTCCATATATAGAAAAACAGTGTAATTTTTAAAGAAAACTATAGCTTGAAATTTTTATATGTACCAAAAATACGTACCAAACACACGTATTAAAACGTTCGAATTTTGTACGAAATAAAATTACGTTACTAAAATACGTATTTATTTTCAACAAGGAGGAGTATGGTATTCCCTTAAACTAATGAGATTCGTTTTGTTTGTAAATCCATGGACCAGTGGGTTACAAGTCAGACGACAATGGTCCTGAACCTTCTTCTTCACAGATTATATTTTTGCTCGATTTTAAGGAATCGAAGGTGTACAACATTTACTATGTGCTGATATCCTTCAAACGTACAACGAAATTACTAGAGAATTATCTCGGGGTTCACGCGGGTTCCCCCGTGGACGCACCGGGTGTGATAATGGAGAATCCGCGGAATGCCTGCATCACCGCTCTTTCACGTATCCTGACTTAAATGTGTGGAGAAATAGAAACCCTGAATTTAGATCCATTTATATATTTGTGCGTGGGAAAAGTATGGCTCTAAATATCAATCTTTATAGAACATCTGACAAAGTATAATACTTTAACATATTTGCCTATTTACGCAACTCCTTATTGTTACTCAAATAAATGCACGGACTAACTTATCTGCAGGTAAATGCAACCACCTCCTGCGGCGGGCACGATCATTCAACAAGCGAATTATAACATTAACATCCGATGCCACTCTTTATGAGTTGGTCATGCAGTTTTATGAGTTTTGATATCCAACGTCGGTAAGTGAACGCTTGGGGGCAGTCTACTGTGATGGCGCTCTGTCGTGGTAGCTGTCGTGGGGGTGAGGTTTTTCTGGGAGTAGGTGTGGAGGGAGGCCGTGTGAGCGTTGCGGGGCGAGGTTTTTCCAGTTGTTGACTAGAGAAACGATGCGTACAAGTCGACGAAATCTTTCGTCCACACAGATGACTACTTTTTTCGAGCCTTGAAATGTCCTTTTTTGCATAACAACAGTAGGCGTAAACATTCTTTTCGTTGACTGTTTCCTTGCGAGCTTGGAAGGATGTGAATTCGGGTATCATGTGAAAATATTATACAAAATATAACAAGAGAAAACCCGCCAGAGATATAAAACAGAAATTTAATGCAAAAATGGGCACAGACAGCAGCTATTTCAAGAGTATAGAGGCCGAAGATAATAAATATCTAGGAATACGTAAGAAGAGTAAAGAAGAAAAATTATAATGCAAAAATGGGTACAGCCAGTAGCTATTTCAAGAGTATAGAGGCCGAAGATAATAAATATCTAGGAATACGTCAGAATAGTAAAGAAGAAAAATTAAAGATGCAAGTGTAAGGAGTTTTTCTCACTAAATAGTTTGCAGAAAGGTGTGTGCGACACTTTCATCGTAGAGGGAACCCGCGAGTCTTAAGAGTTCCAAAAAATTGTGAGAAAATTCGGGTGGTGTAATATAAATGGTTTCCAAACTGAGAGTGAGAGATAGAAATAGAGAGGTGTAGAGTGGAAATAGACGTCCTTTGTACGGTGCGGATCTGAGTTCTCTGTAGGTACGACGAGGCAGGGCGCCGGCTCTGTTATGGAGAGTTAGAAGCGCGCGGGTAGTTCAAGACGTGTATCGTATATGTATATATGTATAGCTGTATACATGTATCATTATTTGGGGGAAATAAATGGTGAGGTTCGGGCGATGAAATAAGGAGACTGATAATTAATAGTTTATTTTTGTTTATTCAAAAATTAATGACGCTTTATTTACAATATATACAGTTTAAAATATACGTGCATATACAGCTAATATTTACCTTGTGAGTTTGGAAAATCAGAGTGAATATTTTCATTAAAATTAGGTTGTATATTCTCGCTTGAATACAAATTTAATAACTCGTTGTACAAAATAGTGTTATGCACTGATGTTAATTCAGAAAATAGAATGTCAAAATAGTATTCGAAAAAAAAACTTTACCGTGTGAGTCGAATTTGTTTTTTATAATAATTTTTAGAATCAGAGCTATTTCCTGAATCACGGATCTTATTATATCTTCACTGTTTTTCTTTTGAAAATCCGTTATTGGAATAATATTTTTTAGTTCATTAATAATAATATTCTTACACTGGTTAACAAGAGGCGCTACACACGCAAGTCGTCGATATCTCTCCTCAATGCAGACGATGAATCTCTGAAATCCGAGGAAATTTCGGTTTTGCATAATGAATGCAGGTATATAGTTTCTTTTCCGTTTAGCATCCGTAGAACAACAGTTATTTAGGTGGTTATCAATGACAACTGATTTTACACCAGAAGATGTAAAGAGAATGTCTATATCTTGCAAGTTGAGACGTTTGTGCTGAGTGAAACTATTTGATTCAAAATACTCTTTAATACTATCCAACTTTTTTTGAATTTCCGTCTACGCTCCTGAGTTCAGAACGATACCGTTGCACTTTCGTCCTGATATCGTAAACTGACGACAATTTTTTTATTAAGAGTTATTCAAGGCATATACAGTGTAAAGAAGATTATTCTCAAAATCGTATATTTTAAATCTTCGCTCTCACATTCGATCATAAACCATTTCCTTTTATTTTGGAGTATTTTGTCTCGCACATTTTGAACACGACACAATATATTTTAACCGTAGTCGGTGATTTTCATGAGAAAGAATTCTGAAACTGTCTATTGATAAAGCAGAAGGGCAGCGAATGGTAAGTACCACTGTTCGGTGGAGTCGTGTTGGTATCTGACTAAGAAGCTGTGTCTCGCTGGTGTCAAGTAGCGCGTAGCACCACTTTAAACCCTTGCGTTTCGAGCGCTGGAGCGACGTAGTCGCGTGATATTAATTACTTCTGTATGCTATAAAGTCGGTGAATTACTGTACTGTATATGTTACATTTAAAATCAGGAAATTTCTGAATCTTATATTCAGCTCTGCATAGAAAAGAGACATTTTTCAGGGTGGTAAACAAATGGTAGCGAATATTTGTTTGTAATAAAGATGCCACACCGAAATGTTTTACGCCAGTTCACTTCGGAAGTCAAATGCATGTAATTTAAAATGTGTTTTTCATTTTTTAGTGTCAGAGCAAGTTGCTGTAAGTTATTTGCGCTTGGTGAGAGGATTTTAAATGAGAAGAGTATTTGAAACAATTCATTTTGAAAAAAGTTATTACAAATGCTGTTTAAAAAATCCATACTTGTTTTGAGGAAATTTAAAATCTAAATGTATTAAGTACTGTTATTACGTAAGTGATGTTTTATTTAATATCGACAAATCAAGATTTCAATTTTTATATAAAAATTAAAAGCTGCAAAAATTCGTTGATGATACATAGAGGGCAACAGCTTAATGCAAAGGAACACGAAAGACTCATCAAAGTCTATGGTGCGTTCAATTTACAGCCATCGTTCGTCGATCGTTCGTTCCGTAATATATTCCGTAATATATATATATATATATATATATATATATATATATATATATATATATATATATATATATATATACTTAGCTCCGCGTGCTCGCTACGCGATGGAAATACACACACACACACACTGCTTCACGCACGTCACTTTCGATTAGATATGATTCACAATGAATCGTCCTGCCAGATTGGCGATTTGATAAGATTCTTAAGGAATCTGACGACCCGTTAGTCGACAAGATAGATATTCGCAATAAAATGCGATACGGTCGTTAACCGCCAAAAACGCGAGGGAGCTCCGCACGCTGTGAGATTCAGTCGTAGAATCTAAAGATGTCCGCCGCGCGCGTCTGTCGCTCGTAGCGATGACGAGACGCACGCAGCGCCGCCGCCTCTAGTCGATCTGGTAGATCAGTTGTTCGCGCATGCGCATACTCTCACTCGTTCGTATAACATTCAGTCAGTGTGCGCGATAGTCATAATTTTATGAAATTATAAATAAATAAACATATATATATAAAGTTACATATTGGAATGGAACATACTCCCGGGCGAAGCTGAGGAATGAGTTGGATTACAACGAATGTAACAGAGTTTGATAAAACTATATAAAAGATATAATATATTGCAATTATGAAACACACTTGAATCTATACTTAAACTAATTTTCAACATTATATACAATACGAACTATAACGAAATTAAATTTATATTTACCGAATCTTTGGTGAATAATATAAGTTAAACCAGTTTCCGTTGGAGGGACTGATTTATTGATTGGCATTGATTATCACAATAAAATTGATAAGAATAGTATCTACTTGAAAATAATTAACTGACTTTAAACTATCTTACAAATTAAATGAAAGTAACTTTAAGTATAAGAATATGAATTTAATTCTAAATTAATTAATGAAACTCAATCCTTAAATTTATAACTTAAGTAACAGGTAATAAGCAAAGACGAGTAATATTGCGTTTATAAACGCCGCTCGCAGTCTTGACAGAGGCGACTAATTTTTGTGCCATTGTTTCCAAAAATCCTGTGTGGCTTTGGTGACGAAGTTGTAGGTCGACAGTCTGTTATCAGGAACTGAAAACAAATTTTTCTCGGGTAAGAAATTGAAGGGTCGACCTATGAGCAAATGAGCCGGTGTTATGGCTAGAGGATCATTGGGATCAGCCGAAAGAGTGCATAACGGTCTTGAATTCCGGATAGCTTCTATCTCGATTAACAACGTGTTCATCTGCTCATAAGTGAGCTTTTGGTCTTTAATCACTCGTTTTAAATGATGTTTAAAACTCTTTACGGCTGCTTCCCAGAGACCCCCAAAATGTGGTGATAAAGACGGATTGAAATACCATTCAATTCGTTTTGTCAAAGCGACATTTCCTATAGCTTCTTTGAATTTAGGAGTGTCTAGCAATTAGAAGATTTGACGAAGTTCTTTATTGGCTCCTACAAAATTGGTACCATTATCTGAATAGACGTGGTCTGGTATACCCCTTCGACTGATAAACCTACGAAAAGCTGCTAAGAACCCTTCAGTTGACAGATCAGCTGCTAATTCGATATGTACGGCCTTCGTTTCCATGCACACGAACACACAACCGTAAGTTTTGATGAAACTTCTATTCCGATCTTTTTTCTCCTTGATGAGGATAGGACCAAAGAAATCTAGACCTGTACGACTGAACACTGGGGCTTCAGTTACCCGAGGCTCCGCCAAATCCGCCATTGTTGCTTGCATCATTTTTGGACGTTGACGAATGCATTCGATACAATTATGTACAATCCTTCTAACCTGATTTTTTCCATTGAGGATCCAGAAGCGTTCGCGAACAGCGTACAGGGTTGATTGGATACCAGCGTGTAAATTGGTTTCGTGGACTTCACGAATGAGGAGATCAGACACTTGATGTTTACTAGGTAGCAATAAAGGATGTTTTTGATTATAGATCAGTTCTGATTTCTTCAAACGACCGCCCACACGAACCATCCCTAGTTCATCAAGAAAAGGATTCATTTCATCTAACTTGGTCCCTTTCCGAAATGGGACGGTAATTTCGCCGGGGGTAGTGTCCCGAGCGGTTTTGAAAAGTTTAATCTCCTTATCGAAACTTTCACGTTGAACCTTAGCTAAAATGAACCGTTCAGCTTCTTCTACTTCTGCTAGGGACAACCTGCGACCTTGACATCTAGTTGATTTCCAGTATTCAAAACCTTTACACCGTAATATAACTGCAGTGGTTCTAACGAGATGAGAGTAAGACGAAAATCTACTATAAAAATTTTTGAAAAAATCTTCTGTCTGATCAACTAACAAACAAGTTTCTTTCTTTGATTCGGGAGTTTTGTCAAATCGGACTTCTATCATCCTAGGCCATTCTTCTTCAGGACGAGACAACCAATGAGGACCTGAAGTCCATAGCGAATTTTTAACAAAATCTGATGGTAATTGTCCTCCAGATAGAGAATCTGCTGGATTGTCCTCAGAACGGACATGTCTCCATTGAACTTGATTGCCTAACGTTTGAATGTCTGCTACTCTATGAGATTCGAATGTTCTCAACAAGTGAGGAGCCTTAGTTAGCCAACAAAGTACTATTGTGGAATCTGACCAGAAAATCACTCTCTCTAAAGGGAAATCGAATTGAGCCTTTGATTCAACATAGAGTTTTTTGAGAATTGCAGCAGCACAAAGTTCTAAACGAGAGATAGTGACGCCGTTCAATGGAGCAACTCTAGATTTGCTGCACAAAAGATTTATTTTGACGATACCCTTTGAATCTATGGATCTAATGAAAAGACATGCACCATACCCAGAAAGACTTGCATCACAGAAACCATGAATTTCTATGCTCACAGAACTAACACTAAATATGTGTCGGGGAATTGAAAAATCTTGTAAACATGGTAACTGATCAGCTAAAGACTTGCATTTAGTATGAATGTCTTGAGGAAGAGATTCGTCCCAAGTGATCTTGGCTTTCCAGCAATCCTGAATTAACACCTTGGCGTAAAGAATAACTGGCCCTAACAGACCAAGAGGGTAAAAAATTTTAGCAATTTCGGATAACAGCTTTCTTTTGGTTGAAATCGTTTGAGGATCTAAAGGTTGTACTTTGTATGTGAAACAATCTAACTGTGAATCCCAAATGATTCCGAGAGTTTTATGAATGGGATTTAACTTAATTGCGCAATCGAGATTGAAAACCTTTTTGTCGATGTTATTCAGAGCGGATTCATGATTAGACGCCCACTGTCTAATGACGAAGCCGCCATGACTTAACAATTCGATCATTTCGTCGCGAATGCTTAAAATTTCATCGATTGAGTCCGCGCCTGAAATGAAATCATCTACATCAAAATCACGCGTCAAAAGTTTACAAGCACGTGGGAAGTTTTTCGCTTCGTCACGAGCAAGTTGATGAAGTGTGCGGATAGCTAAAAAGGGTGCGCATGCTACTCCAAATGTGACCGTGTTCAATTGAAAAGTTCGGATTTTGCCTTGATGATACCACAACGTTTTCTGAAACTTCCTATCATCGGGGTGAACTAAAACTTGCCGATACATTTTCTCAATATCAGCTGTAATGACGTAACGATGTGTGCGAAATCTAAAAAGCTGTTCGAAGATTGTGTTTTGAATAGTGGGACCTACCAAAAGAACTTCATTCAATGAAATACCAGTTCAAGTTTTGGCTGACGCATCAAATACCGTTCTAACCTTTGTAGTTTCGCTGGATGTCTTAATCACAGCGTGACGAGGAAGATAACATCCATCATTAGTGTCATCGCAGAGTGACATGTGACCTAACAAAATGTACTCTTCCATCACCCTAAAGTATTCTTGTTTTAACTGTGGATTGCATTCAAACTTTCTTTCGAGGGCATAATAACGTTTCAAAGCTAATCTTCTAGATTCACCTAATTTGAATTTACTATCTCTAAAAGGGAGACGAACAATATATCTACCCGTTTCACGTAATACTGTTCGCAAGCAATGTCATCGCGGGATTTTGCAGGCTCATGATCGAAATCTTCGTTAAAAAATTAGCCAAAAACGCTCGAGAAGTTTGTCTAGCTTAACTACATTACATGAGGAATTTGCTGATATTGTGAGGACATCTGACCCTCCTGCTACTATCCATCCTAAACTAGTTTTCTGAAGTATAATCTGAGTCTCTTTGTTTTTAAGTTTGATTTGACCTATCGCTAATACTGATATAGTTGTACGTGGTGCTAATAAAACATCAATTGGTTTAGGTACATGAAATTGAGGGCCAGCAAGTTGTAGATTTTTGGGTATATCAAATAACGTTTTGCAATTTAGTGACCGCGGTAGCAACTGTGTAGTAGTTTGACTCTAATTCAATAAATGCATCGAGTAAAGGGTGATCTACTTGCAAAGAAGTCAGTTCATCAATGTATTTGCTACAACCTACAAATAAAGTCTCTAGAGTCTTCAAACGTAAATTCGCATTGATGGGATCTGCGTTGGGCGTTTCTACATATGATTTCAAAGCTTCTATTTTATTTTCAAAAGTTTTGCTCTTTTGCACAATATACGCAATGCGTGCTAGCTTCTCTTGATTTACAGACATTGTGAAAGAAAAAATTTTTTATTGAAAGAAATGAAAATGACACAAAGAACCGAATACTCTTAACCGTTGAAAACTACTAAAATGTTTGAATTATTTCAAAATATTGAATCTGATTAACTACTAATTCAATTATCAGAATATCAGCAATTGTTTTAAAAATAATTAAATGATTTCTATTATGTTGTTTTTTAAACTAAAAGTTTGTAATTTCTTTGAAAGAGAAAATTTTAAATCATAATAAAATTTTAAAGTTGAAACTAAAATTAATTTACTTTAAACGAATTTAAGAAATGTAAAAAATCTAGAGATTGAAACCATATGTGAATATTAAAAATATAAAAAAGGTACACGGCCTACATTAAAGCTCGCGTTCCTTTTATGCTCGAAAATCCTGGATAACTAAAATTAAACAGACAAACAAAATAAAACTAGTGTTGCTAGAACGACTGCTGCCTATTCCGAGAATCGACGCACGATTTTATGGATTCCCGAACGCGCGTGTTCACAGCGCGCGCTTGCCAACGTCTGTTCTTTCCCCTCCCCCCCCCGAGCCTTGGTGTTGAATTTACGCCAAGGCTCAGAGCGAAAAACACAGACGAAAATCAATTATAAAACCGATGAATTTAATTTATTGATCTATTCTAAAACTTTTATTAACTATTAATGTGAACTAAATAAGCAATAAACAAAATATTTAACGGTATGATCAAGATATAATTTAAAAAGCGAAATTGATAAGAATTTGTAGCACAAGAAAAACCACTTATCGTATTTTCCACACTCTCTCGCTCCTCGATGCAGCAGCCCACTAGGTGGTGAGGCGTCCTGTTGTGAGAGCGACGACGGCGAGATGATGCGATGCAGCGATCAAGATGTTTGGAGATTGACCGTGATGTTGATGCGCGCGAGCCCGCTCTGGAATGCCGCGCGCTATCGTCCCTTTGTTGCACGTGCTGACTCGAGCACGCGCCCACTCGTGCACGCGAGACGTCACTTGTTTGCGCGAGGAACAAACCTCACAGGAGGCACTATGAATTGATTCGATAAAAGACTGATGTTCTATTTTTCATTTTTTATATTTAGGTTAGGTTGGTAAATTAAAACACAAGATTACGGGAAAAAGTCTTGACGGCATAAAAAACCCTAAATTTATTTTACACTACAACAAATATAAATCTACATAAAAAACCGGGAACAAGAATACGATATAATTTGAATTGACGTCTCGCGCACACACCCTACGTCGAATAGAACTGCTAGAACGCTCGGCGACCGCCGCATGCGGCCGCGTGCTCGCTACGCGATGGAAATACACACACACACACACTGCTTTACGCACGACACTTTCGATTAGATATGATTCACAATGAATCGTCCTGTCAGATTGGCGATTTGATAAGATTCTTAATGAATCTGACGACCCGTTAGTCGACAAGATAGATATTCACAATAAAATGCGATACGGTCGTTAACCGCCAAAAACGCGAGGGAGCTCCGCACGCTGTGAGATTCAGTCGTAGAATCTAAAGATGTCCGCCGCGCGCGTCTGTCGCTCGTAGCGATGACGAGACGCACGCAGCGCCGCCGCCTCTAGTCGATCTGGCAGATCAGTTGTTCGCGCATGCGCATACTCTCACTCGTTCGTATAACATTCAGTCAGTGTGCGCGATAGTCATAATTTTATGAAATTATAAATAAATAAACATATATATATATATATATAAAGTTACATATTGGAATGGAACATATATAGTGTTCTTATAAGAGGCTGTGAATTTCTTCAGATTTTTTTGACCAAGTATGTTCGAGATTTAAAAATTCAGCAAAAATTATATTTAGCTTGAGACCATATTCTAATAAGTCTAGAATTAAAGTTAATATGAAAAACTAACTTTAAAGATTTTTTATTTTGACAAAAATTCTGGCAATTTTCTAGAATCTTAATATCGCAATATATCACAATGCATCAGATCGTATAATATCAGAATTGGGTCTAATAAATTTTTTAACACAGCAATTTCGGGGCATTTTTTGAGGTTAGGGATGAACGCTTAAGGTATCGGTAAAAAAGAATGTCGGATTCGTGTTCAGTAGCTCAAGATACATAAAAATACGCTCTGTCAATAATTTTATATATATATATATAAAATTATTGACAGAGCGTATTTTTATGTATCTTGAGCTACTGAACACGAATCCGACATTCTTTTTTACCGATACCTTAAGCGTTCATCCCTAACCTCAAAAAATGCCCCGAAATTGCTGTGTTACGCGGTAGAAAACGTAAGTCTATTAAGGAACATTATCGATGGAGATTATTTTTATTAATTTTGAGTCGCTGAATATTAACACAAAGCTAAATTTTATTTGTTCATTTCTACTCCAGTATATTCAATTAAAATAACTGCTTGCTGATACATAGTTATTATGCAACTTTTTCATTGATTCCTATGAACGCTCTCTGCGTTTTACAGGGTTAAGACTGTCTTTATTACAAAACCCGCATTACTTTCTTTTTTTTTTATTTTGTAATTTCTAACTTTTTTAAAGTTTTGAATTTTTTAATTATTGTAATTTTTTGTATATTTGTATTATTTTATTTAACAATTTTAAAATTCAATTATTAGTATTGCATTATTGATAATGGATTTGGTGTATTAGAGTATCTAAACACAGTAATTTTTTTGTCGGAAGAAACTAAAAACGCATGTCCTTCTGAAATTTTTGTAACAGATGGTACAGTTGAGCATCTTTCCTTTAGTGATCTTGATGTTTTTTCATAATCTTTTTGGGAATAGTGTAAAAATCTTATTCTTTGGAACTTTTACCTCCCCTAGTCATAAAGTTGTTTTGTATTTAAAATCGCGTCCGTAGCTGTGGCCTGCAAGCTGGTATGGGTAGCTTCTCTTTTTAACACGGCTCATGCTCCATCACATGAACCCTTTCCCTGAGCAGTAGCATGGAAATGCCACTCTGCCGTTATTTGAAAGTGTAATTCTCGATTTACTAAGTTTATCATTTGTTATCTGTTTTTATAGTGCTGATTTGCACCATCTGTGACGTATATAATCTTATTCATTTTCGAAAATCTTTTCTTTATTTCAGGAATAATTTTTCCTTGTAAAATATAAACTGCGGACGTATCATGAGTAGTACGTTCAGAAAGTGCTATAAAACTACAATGCCTTATTTCATTATCTTCTCTGTAATACAGTACTGCAACATATATTACACACAGAGCATTGTTAAAATGAAATGGTTCAGCAGCATTCTGAACTACGTAAGCTAAAATTTCAGAATAATCCATTTCTAGAAACCCTTCCTTCTCCTTTAAATTGTTTTTTAGATCTTTCATATGTTTTGATTGTTTTTTGCGATAAAATGATGTGGTATAAGTTTTTTTAAACTTAAAGACAATTCGGAAATAAAATCATCCACCGAAAGACAATCTTTTTTTAAAGTACATTTAACTGTTGACTGCCAGACACTGAAAATTAATTATTCAATCTTATTTTCGTATAGTACAGAAGATACATATTCTTCAAATCTTAAAAAATTACCACATTTTTGACAACTTCCTAAAAAACGGGCAGGATTCTGCTTTGTACATAAGATTAACGAAAATCAATCGGTATAACCATTTTTTGGATCACGAGATTCCTTCGTGAGAACCATCAAATTGGATGCTTCAAGCACGGCCTTGAAGTTTTGGTGTATTACACATACACACACGCTATGCGTACCTCTTTCACCGGCCAAAACACACCATTTTGGACGTAGCTCTGCAAATTTGCTAAAGCCGATAGGAAATTGTTGGCATTCTTCTTTAAAATTTCGATATAATACTTTGATATCACATAGTAGTAATCTTTTTGGAACGTACGATATTTGACCATTTTCGTTAATTTTAACTACATGTTTTTTATTCGGCATAACTCGACTATTAATATTACATTCATAAAATTCTTTTACCGTTTTAATTGTACTTTCAGGTAAACGTTTCCCTTTCTTCGGATCAGGGATCGTTAAGATACCAAATTAATTTTTCATATACCTCGCCTTTTTTGCCATTCTCATAGAGACATTAAACTCTGATTGAATATCGCGTAAAGTCCAGCATTCAGGCGCTATTGTCAAAATAGAAACTATCAATGGGTCATTTGGAGGTAGAGAATATACTTTAGTTTTCAATCCATCCAACATTTGTTCTAGTTCAGCTTCTCTCTATAGACGGATTCTTTTATTTTGTGGTCTTTCATTTTCTTCCTGACTCTGCTCATTTAGAGAGTTAATAGACGAAGAATACGACTTTCTACAAGATGAACAAATCATAGCTGTTTCAGGTGCATCTGGATAATCTAACAAAATTTTTTTTGAAATTTTGCGAAGACTTGTACCTTTATGTCCATTAACATTGAATGGATTAATACATCTGTCAACATGAACTATTGGAAAAGAATTCTTTACCACAGACTCAGGCATTGTAGATATTTAAGGTGCTTTCATAAATCATGGACAAGTAAATAAAAGCTATATCAACTTAAAAGTACATTGTGTCTGTTTCAAATTAATTTTTCTATCATAAAAATTACTACTCGGAAAATAACAACGAATTAATGTTATGTAATTTGAAATAAAACTGAACTATGGAGAAAATAATATTTAACGGTTAGCCTGTCACTCAAACGTGATTTCTAACACGGCAACATTTATAACACGAAAAAGTTCGGTAAACATACTGCGTATGTACGGGGAATCAAGTACCCCGTGCTGGAGTGAAGATCACTTTACTTTTATGTAATTTCAGTTGCTGAGCACGATCGTAATAATACTATTAATGATTATTGTGAAGATGCATGATTTTATAAATAGACAATTTTTTAAAATCTTTGTTAGTTGCATTGTACAGCAAGGGTAGTTGTTCCGATGACAAGGCTTTACTTATATATTCGAATAAACATATACACAAAGTATCACAATTATCAAAGTTTGATAAATTGACAATAGCGTTATAACGCGTATTATGACAAACATACTGTCAACATAATATATTGGCAATACCTACAATAGATAATATAATTTAGAAATATTTCGATAAATAATGAAGTACTAAATGAATAGATTTCATTTTTTTGTCAAATTCAACATTCTTAAGAAAAATAATATTTAGGAATAAAGCGCTATTTTGCATATAATACGTAAAGAAAACTAATGAGGATTGATTAATAATATATAACTAATGATTTAATGATGATAAAATAACAAACAAATATGTTTAGTAAATGTCTTAATCCAGGAATGTAATAGTTATGAATAAAGCGCAAATTCGTATAAAATATATCAATGAAATTTGCGGAAATCATTACCGTAAAAATGTTATAATATGTCAAAAGGTATAAATAAATGTAAAAAAGTAGAAAAATATTTAAAACACTGTAAATTGTTATAAAATTTTAATATAAATAGTTAAATACCGTAAAAGATTGTTTGTATTTGAATTATGCTTTACAGCTTTTAATAGATTCATACACTTTTTTACATTTTTTTTATATATTTCTTTCACTATTACATTTTCATAGAATTTTTTTCAGTTAATAACATTTCCATAGTTTATAAATCTATAAACATTTAAAATGTTACAGACTCGAGAGTTTATACATTTTAAAACTTTAAAAAATGTTACGATATGTAAAAATTCGTAAAAATGTATAAAAATTGCAAAAGAATAAAAATCTGTAAAAACTTGTAAAGCATACTCCAAATACATACAATTTTTTACGGTTCTTTACTATTTTTAATATAATTTTGTAGCAATTTATCGTTTTTTGCAATTTTCTAGACTTTTTTACATTCTTTTACGACAACGATTTACACCACAAAAGCTTTCATAATTGAGTAATATTAAGTTATAAATGGATATAGTACGAAAAAACATTAGAAAATGTCGAAATAATGAGAAAGTAAATTAATATGGATCTCCCGCCCTCTAACCGGTAAGTTCAGTACGACGACGCCTCTCGCATATATATACATTTTCTGACAGCTTGTTCTCTCCGAGAACTGATTATTTCTAGCGGATAGGACCCTCCAAAACGGCTCTCACGCTCACGCTAAAAAACCACACATCTTTGTGTTTTTTATGAGCCTGGAGGGAAATTCCGCGTCAAGCTATGCAAACATAACCTCGAACTTCACCTTGCACGAGGAGTCACGGCGCGTCGTTCACCATCCATCATACACATCTCTTCAGTAGTGGTTTGAAATAGAGAAGAAGATCCATAAATTTTGAGGTTAAAACATCTATCTTTCTCTCTCATTCCAATTTCGGTCTCGGCAACGTCGCCGCGCAATAAATTTTTCGCCTCTTCAACCAGGCGTTTTTGGTTGATGTTGCAACGCCGCACGGCGTTCGCCACCAGAGTGCATTACCATCACCTTATGACGATCGGTAACATCGATTTGCGAGGTTCTCTACTGCTCAACAGATGCCGCTACCATAATGAACAACGTATTAAGCGCGAACTTTTAAAATATCTAATGAGTGTGGCTCACCTTTCTTTTAATATATATATAGTATTATTTGATTACCGGCTATTTCATATTTATTATAATAGTTTTTAATTATTGCACGCCTGCGTAAACATCGTCAGAGCCGTACAACTCTTACATGTTAACTCTTAGTCCATTAGTTTTTAAGTTGTTTTAATTTATTTAAATATCTGCCCACACGTTGATTTTTTAAGTAATTTTCTGACTGACGTAGATCTATTCTACTCTTTTTGAGATCTTGGCTGACCACTTCGGTAGCTAACTACTAAATCTTTACACTATGTCTTCCTTATCATGTAGCAAGTGTAAGAAAATTTACCGCAAAGACGGGATTGTGCGCAGGTGTAAAATATGTAATAAGAATTACCATAATAATTGTCGTGACATGAAGTTAAATGGCGCTGCGTATATCTGCATTGACTGTGATAAAGAAAAGAAAGCTTAAAACAAGAGTTTATCTGCAGATAATAGCGGTTTAAATGCCACGAGCGTTGATTCTTCACCGAGTAGTGCATATGTGGGTGGCGTGCTCACTGCATCGACACCCTCGGTTACTTCTGCAAAGTCTAGTGTTAGTACTAAAACCATGATCGACGCTTCTAACATATTGGACTCAATGCGTTATTATACTCTACCGTCATCTATGCTCGACCTGTTCAATAAACGATTTGAGTTACTTACGAGAACAGTGAATGATCACTATTCTTCTCTAGTGAAAGAACTTGTTGCTATCGGCAATGTCCTAGCATCAGCACCAGCTGCTGAAATGCTAGTCGATAAACTGACTGCTCAGGTTTTGTCGCTACAAATGAAAATAGATGTGCAGACTTCCCAGCTGGAGGGGCTGAATCAAGATCGGTTGCTGTTACTTAACGAGAATCAACTGTTGAAAGAATAACTTCAAACGCTGATGCATAAAATAGAGGTTATGGTTGACAGCTCGAGCACTACACGTAGTAATAACGCGGATATTAACACCATTCCTGATGCTAACGAATCACACACCCTAGTCTCGCTTAGAGACATCGACGGGTCGATGTCAAGTAGTTGTAAGAATAATGATAATAATAATATGGTTAAGTCTGTACATAGTAGGGTTAGTAATAATAATAGTAATAATAATACTTTGAATAACAAAGTAGACTTTGATAATGCGCGCTCTGCTCCATCAGGCAGCGTCCTGCCGGCGGACTCTGACGGGTTTTGCACACAGAGTCGTCGCCGTCGAACTCGGTGGCAAAGTTCTTAAAACGTAAATCTTACTGACCGGAACTATTGAAGGTTCCGAATCGCAGCGTGACGACGTAGTCCATGCAATCCTTACCACTGTTCTACCGTCCATCGTGAGGGATGACTTAATGTCTATATGCCTGCTTCGATTTGAAAGACAGACCGTTGCGAACCAACGCGTGGACAATTACCAGCGTCGACAATCCCCGTGGGTTGTCTGCCTTTCTCGTAGCAGCTTGGTAACCGAGATTATGAGGGCCAAAAGTAAATTTACAGCATTTAGCACTAAGGATGTTAACGTAACGCCTTTGAATCAGGACACGAGTAATAGCCTTATTAGAAGTACAATTTGTATTAATGAATTTTGAAATAAAGAATCTTTTACTCATTTCACACCTTAAAATCTATTGCTCGCCGTTTAAGCTTCAAATACATTTAGCATAGGGGCGGTCGTTTCCTGGTTAAGAAGCGAGACGGTGAATCCGTGCATGAGATCACTTCGGCTGCAGATCTGCACGCATTATCTGCATCATATCTTAATGAGACTAGCGATAGCGCTAACACGGCGATAACACAAAATACCTGCAACCTAGTCACTGTCGCACCGGAAACGTCAAGGACGTCGATCTTAAATTCTGGCGATGGAATTTGACTACGCGGGGACGTAGCAAGAGAGGTGGAAGCTGGGGGACTAAGGGCGGGCTTCCTCAATGCAACATCGCTTAGTAAGCATATGAGTATGTTCCGTCGGTTCCCTGTGACTGCTCGTCCTATCTATCATATATTCGTCGTGGCTGAGACGCGTTTCGGGGAGAGCGACGCTGTTGGTGTTTAGATCGACGGGTACTTGTCAATTAGACATAGCAGTATGTAGTATCCTTTATGTACGTAATTTTTATAAAGCAACGGTGCTGTGCTCCTCAAAAGCTACGTTAGACAAAGGCAAACCAGGTATCCCTGAATATTTGATGTGTCGAATTCAGCAAGGCAACCGACCCCCAATTTTTCGTGGCCGTCATATATCGACCTCCAGGGATTTCATTCACTGACGATTCTGACCTAGTAGAGAACCTGACGACTTATTCGGTTGGGTACGATCACCGGATTGTAACGGGAGATCTGAACTTGAACATGTTGTCGACATCTCAGGAAGCGTCGTTCGTTAATGAGTTAATTTGTTAATTAAACCTTAAATTAGTTGATCATGGCGCGACTCACCACGTCGGAGAGTCTCACACTTGGATTGACATGATCTTCACTGATGACAATGATGTGGTGCTGGATGCGTACAACATGATGGCGACCTTTCCGAGTAAACATAATATAATTGATGTCACAATCGACATCCAAACTTCAAAGTCCCCTGCTCTCAATAACTTTTCATATAGGGATTTTAAGTCTATTAGGCAGGAGGAACTTATATCTCTCCTTACTGCTTGTGATTGGTCGCCCATCAGTTTCCCAGATAATAATGTTGATAGTAAGGTAGAACATGTTAGCCACAACATCTTGGCGATCATCGACGAACTTGCCCCTCTGAAACAGTTTACACTGAAGAAGAAATGTCTCCCTCCTTGGGTGGGAGACATTTCTTATATAAGACACTCTATAATCAGCGTGATGCTGTTCGACGGCGCTACAAACGGACTCGGGACAATAAGTTGTGGTAGGAATTCCAGTCTCTCGCTGCTCAAGCAGAACAGCGTGCAGTTGAAATGTGACCGGCTTTTATTCAGAGCAGAATTTTTGATGCTCTGGATAATAACAAAAATATCTGGAAAGAACTTCGGCACCTTGGACTGTTACCAAAGTCTAAAGAGGAGCTGCATGGTTTCACTCCGGATGAATTAAACATCCACTTTGCTAGGGTCTCTGTCTCTCAAACGGAGCATGACGAAAATCTAGATAACATCTTATCGACAGCCAGCGATGATGGCTTCAGTTTTTGTGAAGTTACCTTCTCGGTCATTGTTCTGGCCGTTGCTCATTTCTCATCACAGGCAAAGGGCGAAGACGGAATACCACAAAATGTCATTGCAAAGACTCCGGCTTTGGGCCATCAATTGACTAAGATTTTCAACTCCTCTCCGTCTAGTGGGGTTTTTCCCGGCACGTGCAAAAAGTCTGTCCAATAGCCCTGTCGAGGTTTCTCTCCAAGGTCTTGGAAAAGATCGTCCACGAGCAGTTTTCAGAGTTCATTTCATCCAAGAAAATCCTTGATCCACGTCAAATTGGCTTTCGACAACATCATAGTACGCAAACAGTACTACTGAGTCTGTCAGAGGAGATTCGTGATGGTATTAATAGCAAGAAACAGCTGCTTACCATACTCCTAATGTTTGATTTCAGTAAGGCGTTCGACACTATTTCGCCCTCTAAATTACTTCGTAAGCTGATCAAAATGGGGTTCTCTAGGTCCATAGTCCTGTAGATCGAGTCATATATTACAGGTCGTAATCAACGAGTGGTTACAAAATCTAATGGGGAATCGGATTGGTGCACAACCAATCTTGGCGTTCCACAGGGCTCGGTTCTTGGACCCCTTCTGTTCAGCCTTTATATTAATGATATTGGAGACATACTAGCTGCTTTCGAAAATCCCCAGGGTGAATTATATCAGATGGTTCCGAGCATTTTCTTTATGCTGAGGATTTACAAACCTATACGAAGGTTGCAAGAGACGATCTCCAGATAGGCATTGGTCGCCTGTCAGCTGTGGCGCGAGCACTGTCGGCTTGGGCTTCTGAGAATGCCCTTCACCTTAATGTCGGGAAGACTAAAGCTATAATTTTTGGGTCGGATTACAATATTAATAAATTGCAAGAATTGCACCTTCCAGGCAATGATGTGCAAAATAACGTTTTTATTCCCTTTGCCGATACTGTAACTAACCTCGGTGTTCATTAATTCAATCAAAATTCTAGGTCTGATCTTCCCAATCAATCTGAGAAATTTGAGGAATCTCTAGTTAAAGCTTCTCTATGCGACTCTGGCAGTAGTGTAGATGAATCTTTTTTATCCAGAAATTTCAACAATTATACCATTGTTTTCTCTCTAAAACCACAGTCGTTGTATGATTTCCGTTGCAAAAGAAAATCTAATAAGAAATAACTATATGAAAATTGTAGTAAAGATCAGAATTATGGAACCGATAATATGATGTTGGATTCTACGTCAACCAAGTCGATAATAGCTCCTGGGACTTCAAAAGCTAAAGTTTACAATTTTAATAAAGTTGTAAGACGTCCTATATGATTAGTGAGGAGGATGAAATATCTCTGGCTAGCGAGGAGTATGAAGAATCTCTGACTAGCAATTCTCCACGACCCACTGATATTAGTGTAGATTAATCTACTCCATCTACTTATGATAGTAATCATATGATTGATGTTAGTTCACCAAAATTACAACCGAATTTTGATTCTAAATTCAATGGACAATAAGATATGGAAGATTCATATGAGAAATAGATGAAAAGAAGAGATCATAATTATGGATTTAACGATTGGCATGATCCTAATATATTAGTCGATCGCATGCGAGTAATCATGGCTATGAATCTATTTAAGATACATAATAACGATATTTACTTTATCCTCGACGAGCTATGCAAAGCAAGTTATATATACTGATGTATTTAAATTGTGTTAACGATATTCTATATAGCGTTACGATCGATTTGTCGTCGTCAAAACTCAAAGTTGCGCTATTTAAATACATCAGTATATATAACTTGCTTTGCGTACCTCGTCGAGAATATATATATATACTCTAATAAGAAAGAAAGTGTAAACTATTAGAGCAGAGTGTTATTTTCCACCGGAAATTCCACCGTCAGATATTAGTTTCTTGTGACTAGACGCACCCGACCAGTGATAAAGAACATTTAAAAATTGACAGTTGATATAAAAATGCAAACATCCCTCTGTATTGCAACACACTCTATTAGCAATTTTAATTTCCCGCTCTTAGGTCTTTATTCCATAAAATGAAAATTAACATTTTTACGCATGAGTAGAGATAAAATGTTTGTACTTAATCCTCTGTTAATGGCTATCAAGCTCATGCTTAAGATGCTCTTTTTCACTACAATAGTCTTCGATTGTTATATAGGAGCCTAAGCAAATCCACCATGTTCTATGTGACCAAATATTCAGATACATGCGATCAATTATTCAGTGCCTGCGATCAATTGCTCAGATAACTGCTACCAAACACCTAGTGCACTGAAATGTACGATAGATTCGGAAAAAGTGCGATAGAAATATATGTGATAGAATTATAAAGTATACCTGCGATACCCAGGTAGCAGCGACACGATACCCAGGTAGCAGCGACCAGAAACCCGCAATCATATACCAGTGACAAGATACCTAGGTACCCGCGGCCAGATATCCAGGTACCAGCGACAAGATTCCCAGCTACCTTTTGCCAGCTACCCGGAGCCGCAATTTTACGCCCGATTGAGACAACTGTGGTTCGAAGGTCGAATGCGTGCAAAAATTTCGCACTAGTCTATGCTTATTAGGTCAGTAATATGAGAAGTTTCACGGAGATACGGTAGTTTAGTGGATTAGGACTCAGCCTTTTACACAGAAGTCCCGGTTGGAATCCCAGTTAAAGTACCATGAGTCTTATGGTTCGGACTCCATCTAACACTGTAGGGCTAGTTGTGATGCATCTTAAAATAGGGTTGGGTGAGGGGAAGGAGGAGGGGAGGTGCATCATAACTATACGGTCAGTAACATTTCTTTCTACATAGCTTTGAATAGCTATAAAGATATGTTTCTGTTAAACTTTAAATAAGAGATTCAAGCTATTCGGTTATTTTCTTTTATTTTCTTAGTTTGAAGTAAACCTATAATTCCATATAACTTATGAGTAGGTAAACTCGACTTATTTGCTCTAAGTGTAAAAAAAATAAAAAATGTTGGAATTTCTCTTATAAAAAATTTAAATAACATAAATAGATTGATTACAAGCTGATACACTATACATGTATATTTGCCAGTGGAAATAAATGTGCTCTAGGTCAAAGAAATAAATGGGCTTAAAGCATTAATATTTTATTTCATACATTGCTAATCAAAAAGAAACTTTAATATGCTAACCCGTACGAAAAGAACCCTATAGTGCGCACTATAGTGTGTATTGTAGTGTATATGATAGTGTGTACTATAGTGCGTAGTATAATATTTTCGCAAAATACTATAGTGTTTAGAGTTGTAATAAAGAAAAGATACAAAAAACATGAAAAAACTTATTTGCCAGTATGGTGGATCGCCCATTAGGGACGTACCATCTGGATGATATAACCCAATTGGGAGGTCCGACCTACCGGTAATGCGGTTTTCTCATCTATTTTTATGACATCTCGAAACACTATAGTGCGCATTATAATGCACTATAGTATTTCGCGAAAATACTGTAGTACGCACTATAGTACACGCTGTAATGCACATTATAGTGCACGCTATATTGCGCACTATTGGGATTGGTGGACGTCATACCGTACCCTTTGCTTCCATCTTGGGCTTAACATCCAATCATATGTAAGGTACCGTAGAAGACTCGGTTGAGTCAGAAAAGTCCTGGCTGGCCCGATCACTGCTGACCGTGAATCCGCGCAGTTAGCCTGGCACAGCTATATATGCAGCCCCTTGGTCTATGACCCCCCTTGGCCTGAAAAGGAGGTGGCCGTGAACCCGCATAGCTTATCTACTAGTGGTCTAGCAGGAAAGTTCAGCTATATAACCAAACGTAATTGGCGAGTGTACATAATACGCTTCCAAATAAGCGATAGAAGTCCCTTCAATAACCCTTCTAGTTATTTCTAAAATATTAAAAAAAACAGCTTAACTAAAATACAAAAGTGAAAAGGGTTTAGGCCTATGTACAAATTATGTAAGGGTCGATAGGGGTGAAGGGGGGGGGGGTCACGAAAATCATACGAATACTTGTTTGCAGGGGGGGGGTATCTGAACAAATTAGGTAATACGTAAGGTAATTTATTTTGATATCCTTTTCTAAACATTCTCTTTGAAAAATTGTTTACTAAATTTTTAAATAGCCTCACGATGAGTATAGTTATGTGACATGCTTATGTGTAGCATAAGTAGAGCACGTACTTCTATGCACGTTTGAATTTTTGCTAAGAGCAAATTCATGATAGGTTCGATTTCAATTGCCGAGCCATCAATTTCAACTCAATCCAACAAGTGCTCTAGCAGGAAAGCTTAGCTACAAGAACCAAAAGTGAATGACCAGTATACATAATTAGCTTCCGAATAATGGATAGAAGTCCCTTAAATAACCCTTCTAGTTATTTCTAAAATATTTAAAAAAATCATCTGTATTAAGATACAAAAATGAAAAGTGCGTTTTTAAAATTACTCAGTGATAGACAAATAAAATTCTTGGCACCAAGTGATCAAACATAAAAACATTATGTTAAAATACTATTATTCAGAAGAGCCTCCTTGATACAGGTGGTGAAGTGCTTGCTACGAAAACGTGACCGTTCTAGGGGTCACGGGTTCAAATCCCAGTGAAAACTCGAGTTTTTTTTTCAGCATAAGCTTTCTATGGAATTCGTACCTAGGAAACTGACAAAAAGAAATGATAAAATGCCAGAAATGGCCAAAAATTCTCAAATGACCAGCCTCGAAAAGGGTCTAAGAGAATCTTCATCGAAAACTGACAGCGGTAAGGTAGGGAATGATAGGTCGGATGTCCATAAGCTGTGGTATGGGTACATCAGAAAATTCTACTGCCAATATGTGTTTGATGTAGACGTATGTACCGACTGCCGAAAGTGTCTGAGACGTTAGTGAGCAGATAAAATGGGATTCGCTCGACGGCATCGCACAAATGGGGTTATTAAAAAGTTAGGTTTAAACAGGGCATTCACCAGAGATGGTAGATGTCCCCCATAAAAAGGTGTAAAGCCTGTACGGAGCTCCGTAAGGGAATAGAGGAAGTTGATACAATACAATATAATACTATTATTGAGTGATGAAATTGATTTTAATAGCCAAAAACTGTAGCGTTAACGTCAAATAAATATTTATAATTAAATTTATAAAAAGTCTTAAAATAAAACTAGTTTACCAAGAATATTTCAATTTACTTACTACTTTGTAAATTAATTATTGATGGCTTATTCATTTATTTGTAAATAATCATAAACCAATAAAATTAAGATATACTTTATTACGAACAAATTAAGTATTTTGATATGGTATAAGAAAATATTACGTAAGAGGGAGGGGGGACATCAAAATCTTACGGTTCCTTAAGTGGAGGTACGGGGGGGGGAGTCGAAAGTACGGAAAATTGCCCGTACGTAATTCGTACACGGTCCCTAAGCACACTTAAAATGAAAAACTGAAAATTCAATTCTACAATCCAACCCACTAAATGAATTTTCTAATAAAGGGTACAACGAAATATTTTGATTCTTGCTGCAAAGTACTCAGGGAACTACCCAGATTCAAAATCCACAAGAAAATTTACCGTGCAAATACTTTTAAGTTAAAACATGTTAAGATTGGCCGTGTACGATAACTGGAGTAAATCGGCAGCATTTGATCGGAATCTTTACAAAAACATAGAATTTTCTATCTCTTGCATGAGTTCTTTGCCCAGATCATAACGACCTTTACATTTCATGATATCCCGGGTAAAAATGAGTCATATATGATTATATATGATTATATATTATAATGGGGTGCTCGATGGTTAACAACAATCTAATTATTAACTGAGCTAATATCCTGTAGGCGTGCGCCACACGCTGCGTGTGTTTGTGGCTTATCGCAGCTCTTACCTTTGACGGTAAAAATACAAGTCGCGTAGGTGCAGCGTTGCTTGCGTGTTTTTACCGTGGGATATTCGGAGCCCTTATATTTTGAGGGCACTGCACACCATTCGTAGCGTGGCCCTGATATACGTCCGCGGTTGCTGCGGGCTAGCCCTTACCTCGATTATGTTAGAGTGATGGTAGGAGGAGGCGACGCGCCACTGCTGACGATGCTCTCTGGTGTAGCTGCTCTGTACGGCGGATAGTGGAGTCTCTCTACCGTACTCTACTGTCACAGCCTTGCACTGCACTCTCTTTCTCTCTCCGACTCCTTCGTACCGCCAACAAATGGTGGGTAATCGACGTCCTCGGTGGCGTCTCCCAAGATGATCGTGGAGCGTCGTCTTTTCGAGGCACACGGCGTGAGGAGTCGAGCGATAGTCCCTTTTCTTCTCTCCGGCCGCGTGCCCCCCCCCCCCCCCCCCCACCACCCCCGCTCCTTCTCAATATTGGGTTCCCATACAGCATGAAATTTTTGTGAAATATTTCTTGATCATTTGTTATTCAGATTTAATATATTTTAAATATCTGAAATGTTTCTGAAAGATTCCGTGAATGTTGCATGAAATATTTCATGAAATATTTCTAAAATATTATGAAAATGTTTTGGTGACAAAATCCGAAAGCTCTGTTCCATTACTAATAATATTCAACGAAATATTGATAAAACCTTTTGGAAATATTTCTTGTACGTGTAGTACATTGATTTATTATTATTATTTAACATTCTTAGATAATATACATTACAAACATGTAACATATTTTATAATTGAAACTATATTATTAAAATATCTGAAAACGTCATCTTCAGGCTTAGAATTTTTCGTACTTCTAAATTCTAGAAAATAAATATAAATAATTCTTATAAATAAAGATAATTATTAAAAGTAGATTAGTATAATAGAGTAAATAATATTTACCTCTGATAATTTAATGGAAATTATAACATTCAATGGGTGTTTTATTTGGTTTGTCGACTTTACAAGTTAACTGATTTGATAGATCATTAGTCATTACTGCAGCTAAAATGTGAGCTACCTCTTTGTGCATAACAGATCCTCCTAATGTTTCAATTTTCAACTCTTAAAGTATAACATTTTTATGTTAGATACTTTTGATTAAAAGTAAATATAAATCTTTTTTGTTATAGATTTGGTTTGTTGTAGATATATATATATATATATATATATATATATATATATATATATATATATATATATATATATATATATATATATATATATATATGTGTACTCAATAATGATATTTTTGACTGCTATAATTATTATGATTTGCTTACAAACTGCTCTCTCATTTGAATATGTCTGGGGTTAATTAAGTTTCCGTCAAACTCTAATAATTGATCTTTATCGTTGAGTGGAAGTATTTGTAATAAATTAAAAGTAGGTGCTTGGAGACGTTTTTCGCCATTAATCATCCCATTCGTGGGGTTACGTCTCAACATAAGTATAATTTGATCCTGCTTCAGAAGTATGTTTAAAATAATATTTCTGCAACCACCTAGACAGTAATAAAAAGAAATTATATTCTGATTTTACGATAGCAAATAAAATATTACATTATGTAGCATTGTTAAAAAGAAAGTAACTCACAGTGTATAATCTAAGCAAATGTTATACTTACATTAGATCTACATATTATATTATTATTATTATTATTATTATTATTATTCCAACAATGTTATTAATTATTCAATAATCATATAAATTAATGCATTTATAAACTTTTATATTCAAGACCTATAATAATATATTTGTATGTCGATAGTTTACGACTTCTCCCAATACTCATAAAGAGTCAATTTGTATTTTTGGGTTTTCGCCTCTTATCACTTATGGTCTCATGTAACATTCGAACCTTTCTTACACGTGTTTATTTTATCCCTACTTTAATTCCCTGTTCGAATTATAACAGTACCGTCTTTAGATATATAATTCATATTTACAAGTAACATCAAAGTTTAGATGTTAGAACAAACTTTATTCTGAATTTTCTTAGCCGTGAAATCAAATATTAAATCTGTAAAATCATTTTTCTGTAAAATAATAACTTCGCTGATGATAAATTATGATAGTCATAATAAAAAGCTAATTTCAGAGCTGGATTTAAGTAATAGGCACATTAAGCACTACCTATAGTTTCCTATCATTTGGGGCCTCCACTGTAAACTTTAAATACCCGGAAGAAAGCAAGTTCTATATAAAAAAAAAACGTGGTTTAATTAACAAATTTCTCGTTGTAATTACTTAAAATTACAAAAAAACTTTTGTAATTTCATTGAAAGTATCTTTTTAAGAAATTAATGTATCGATCAATCACTTTTTATAATCTAATTTGTATAAACAAAATTATTTATAACTTTTTATGATTTTATTATTTATAAATTTCAAAGTGCATTTGGCTATAAAAATTATCGAAATACCGACATTTTATAGAAAAAGTCCTTGGTAGAAACGTTGATTCGTTTTTCGCGAATAAATCCTTAAAATCACCACATTTTCTAGCTAGATTGTTAAAAATTCTTAAAAAGTTGTTTAAATATATTATTTCTTACCGCAAATTAAATATTTGTATCAAGTACAACTATTTTGTAATATATATTAAGATAAATGAAAACTTATTAATCACTTTAAGATTATTTAATAGATATATTTATTCATACCGTATAATATATCTACAGTTTCAACGCTTGTATAAATACCTTAATTTTTGTGCAACAATTGATGTTTATTACAACACATGTATAACATCAAATGAAGTAATCAATTTATTATAAATATTTCTCTGGATAATGGCAGCGAACTTGACCAGTCGGTGGTCAATTATGTACCAGCGGTTGTATAAAAATTTGTAATACATAAATTTTAGCGTATTAAAAAATCTGTACTACATATTTTCTTATTTTGATGTATATTTTCTTGTGTATATTTGTAAAAACAAAATATTGCTCAAGCGAAAAATTAAAAAAATGTCATCACAAAACAGGCACCAAAGAGGGCTAGTTTTTAGCAATTTTTTACCTGCTTTTATCCTATAAAATGATATGAAATCATCATTTGGACTTTTAAATATTGTATTAAATTCTATTTTAATATGTTACATAACACTGCAAAATTTGGCTGAACTAGAAATTAAACTACTATATCCTTTGTTACGGAGAGAATAAACACAATGCGTGCGGTTCGTCGCGTGTTTTACTCGGCACAGTTAAGTGTCGAGTCTCGATGAGGTTGGGACGTTCGAAAGAAGAAGACAAGGAATAGGGTTGATGGTCGTTTATTCAGTAACTAGGAGAGAGAGATGTGTCTATCCGCGCTTAAAGCTAGATGAGTGTCTTAATTATGTCAATATGCGCCCGTCTGCGTACGCTACACGTTCGAGGGGCCGCGACCCTCTATGTGTTTGTGAGTGTAATGTTGTGTATTTACGTCACTGTGTGTACATAGATATGGGTGTCTCTCTTTCCTTTCCTTTCGGTTACATCGTCGAGTTGGATATATGTATAATAGTTTTAGGTTGTACATTATTTTCGCTGAAATATTGTATGCGATCATATTTTTTTTGTACCATTCGTGGTAATGTCATTATAATAATAATTATAGTTCATACATTCATTACTTCCATTCTTCATGCCCTCTCATTATTCCTTGTATAGACAACCTAACTCACATACGCGCACTAGTTTCACTGCACTGCACTTATCTTGCGCATCTTAATAAGGCTGAGTCTTGCGTCGCGCCGGCCAATCGCCCTGGCACTCCGACGTTCGTGAATGATGACTCAGTTTTTTCTTTCAGGCAGGCTTGTTGATGTTTATATAATCGCCTTAGGTGAGGCGCTGATGATTTTCTGCGTGTAGTGTTGTTATCGATACAACCTTGCAGGTGATAAGGCGCTCCCATGAATGCATTCCTCGGCTTCGTGTCACTGCTCCAGATGATGGCCTCCTCGGAAAGAAAGCCAGATCCTCCACTGGCGTACAGATGGGCACTGGAACTTTTGTCGGTTATAAAGGCTGTTATACATCGATTATTTTTTAAAGTCTTTACTCGGTTTTTATGTCGATCCGCTTGCTGGTGAGTCTGAAACTTTCCGTCCGGCAGCTCGTCGTCCGGAGAGGGAAAGAGGCAAAGAACATCCTCTTGTTCCTCTTCCTTCTGCAGGTCCAGAACTGCCTGGATTTCCACCGCAGTGGGCAGCGGTGTTGCGGGTCGTGGTTCCACGAACACCAAACTTCGCACTTGGGGGGAAGGAAAACCCTCACTCGTCTGAGGCGAAAGAGGCGGTAGTGTCGGTGGCCGATTCTGCTTCTGTCGTCGGGGTCGGGGCCGGGGACGACGGGTATTTCGCCGTTTCCGCTGGCGATCGGACCGACGACGAGGCTTCCGGCCGGTCTTTGGCGTTTGCACCCGCTTGGGGTTTTCTGAGTGGTCGGCTCCGTTGCTGGGAGTCGAATCAATCTTAATCACGCTCTTGCGTTCTTTTATAGTGAGCTACGCGGGTGGCCCGAGAGGAGAGGGAGGAACGCGAGCAGAGGGCGCGAAAGTGTGAGCATTTGCGAATGCTTCTGCCTGTGTGCCTTACAATTGAACTTCCGTGAGAGTTAATTAAGAATTAACTTTCGGAACGGTCCAATTGCTCGACACGGGAAGATTACAGCCGTTAAAAGGCGCGTGCGGCTCTCGTTCAGAGAACAACGTCTTAGAACGGCTCTCCCGTCAGGACTTGCGTTCGACTTGCGTTCGAGCCGTGATTAACGGAAAGATACTGCCTTCTTAATAAGACTTCCGTGGGAGCTAAGCCCGCCAGAAAGTCCGTTCGGCGCGACAGTACCCGGGTTAATCATCACGGGGAAAATGTGATGTGTGCCGAGCACCACAGGCTGACTACCTCAGGGGGATTTCTCTCAACCGAGGAGGTCCGGCCGGTGCGGTGCGTCGTGGCCGACTCTTAGAGACACGCGCTCTCTAAGAGCCTGTGCTTGCGTAGCCACAACTGAACTTCCAGGAGTTAAATTATTAACTCCCGGCTCCAGGTTGTGGGATACGAGGAGAAAACGCTGCTAAAGGACGCTATCGACTCTCGTTAGAGAACGACGCCCTTAAGCAGCTCTCCTATCAGGGACTTCGTTCAACTGCCCCCGATCTCTTGACGCGCGTTCGTCAAGAGCCGTGATTAACTGAGGGATACTGCCCTTCTAATAAGGCTTCCTTAGGAGCTAAGCCCGCCAGAAAGCCCGTTCGGCACGACAATACCCGGGTTAACCACCACGGGGCGAGTAGGCACTTTCCGTGCACCGCACACTAGCTACTTCGGGAGATTGCTCTCAACCGAGGAGGTCCGGCCGGTGCGGTGCGCCGAGGCCGACTGATTCGGGAGGCGCGCGCCCCTTTACTTATAGTAAACGCGACAGCTTTTCCGACCGCTCTGTAGTGAGCGCGGCGGCTCGGCGCTGGTAGCGGTTAGGCAGCTGCGGCGCGCGCGCAGCGTATGGATTCGCTCGCGCTCCCGTCTCTTTTTCTCTCCCGCTGCGTTCTTTAAATACTCGTACCGGTTTAGGCAAGGATAAGGACGTCGGTAACTTTTGGAAGTTGTTTATTCCTTTCTAGTGTCGGGGTCGAGGACTTGTCTCTGGCCTGGTCGGCCGAGAAGTCAGAAGTCAGACGGAGTCTCCAAACTCGATCTCTTATATACTACCCGGCTGCGCCGTGATTGGCTGCAGTTCGGGTAGAAGGGGAATATTACCGTGCGCAAGGCGCTATAGATATACTAAGTGTATAACAATTTTGGCCAATAAATCTGATCTTTCATTTTTTTAAACATTTATTTAACTTAGATTTGAGTACTTTGTCATTAATGCTATCTTTGATAAATACTCCAAGCAGTTTAATATCTTTGCATTGGGATACATGCACGTCGGTAATTTTGTGACGTGTTTTGGCGATTTCATCGGTGCTTATGTATCTTCGTTCGCTTAATGCTTGCAGGATTTCAGTGTCGAGAAAGTGGTCAGTGGTTAAGAGATAAATAATATTTTCTCTATATTTGAAAGGGTGCTCATCGAGCGCTTTTAATTTGAGAACAGAGATGGCTCTTCGCCGTCCAGCAGAGCCCACGGCGGTTTCTCGCGCGGTGGCCTTGCACTGATAACGAGACACCGCTCGAGCGCAATTGTGTGCGCACGTGCAAGAATACCTGCCTCTCGTGCACTGCGTGCGTCAGATTGCATGCTGCCGAAGTTTTGTGCATCTTTTCCAGAGTGTGAGCCGGAGTACGGCTCTTTGCTTGAAGGAGATTTATAATTGTGTTCGATAGGTTTATAATTTTTCCCTTCATTTGTAGGGGATGGTCTGGAGCTTTTATCCGACTCATCGCGATCATCATAATTTATGCCACTATTAATATTTCCTGGCTCTGCATCTGTATCTATTCGAATGTAGGGTGTAAAGTGGTCCCCAAACATATGCAGATGTATATAGTATTCGGTAGTGCTCACTATAATGTGCCAAAAATCTAAAGTTCCATTGCTTAATTGCTGGTGAATGCAAATATTCTGGTTAAATTACTGCCCAAAAATATATGCGCAGTCTGCATTGCCGCATTTAGATTTTGAGCTTAAGATCTCTCGCGCTTCATCTGCGTCTCCGCAAGTCGGTAGCGCTGGCGATTGAAGCAGAAGCTCGCATAATTGCATGGATGATATGCTCAGCTATTGGAATTTTATTAAGGAGTGGAGAAGGCAATTGCCGGGTGGCTGCGACGGTATATCGGTGCAGCTAGAACTGGCTCGCTGCATAAGATCCTTTTTAGTTTGCTGAAAGCTGACTGCTATTCCTCTTTCATTCAAGCTTGACACCTTTTTTGGCACCTTTATTTTTTACTTTCAGATGATTCGTTTCCAAGAAATTATGACACCCGCCAACAAATTGGACGAGTCTGAGCAGCCATTTTCAAAGCCGCCATTTAAAAAAAAATTCAAATAGTTTAATATATGTACTTTTAGCTGTAAAAAGTTTGATTCTGAAATATTTTTTTTACTTAAATAAAATTTATTTAAAAAAACACGTTTAATGGTGTAACCTGGTCTTAAATGAGACTGCGATAGATTCGCTTCGCGTGATGCAGGATCGAGGGCCCAAATCTGATCTAAATTCTCCCTTAAATTATATGCACTCGAACTTCTGCTGGGTACTTGGGATGACGACTGCTTACTTTTGCCACTTTTACGCCCAGAAAGATTTGACAGGGACATTTCGCTTATTAGGGATATTTAAATGTTGCGCGAGTATGAAGAAAACGACAGTTACAAAGAAATGTTATGCGATAGTGAGAATATAAGCAAATTTGAGTGATTCGTGGACGCCCAGTCGCTACACCGATAATTATGATATAAATGGAAATTTCCGGGCGCGGATAACCCGCAGAGGACAAAATATGTTTTGTACATGCATAGGTACTTACATTAAGGCAATCGTGAAAAATATTGCGAGTGGGCCATCAGACATCCTTCCTGTCTCTGCTTAGATTTTGAGAATTCAAACTCATTCGCGTACTTCCTTCCTTCCTGTCTCTCGGATCGTCCCGGCGGGTTTTAGCCACCGATAGCGAACTTGAGTACTTAATCACTTCGCGAACAGTCCAAGTGCCTCACACGCGAAACACACAAGTGATACCAGTGTAACTGAGAGAATAAACGCAATGCGTGCGGTTCGTCGCGTGTTTTACTCGGTACAGTTAAGTGTCGAGTCTTGATGAGGTTGGGACGTTCGAGAGATGAAGACAAGGAATAGGGTTGATGGTCGTTTATTCAGTAACTAGGAGATATAGGTGTCTGTCCGCGCCTAAAGCTAGATGTTCACTCGATCGGAGGTCAGGCCTGACTGCCTGTGCGCATCCCTCGAGAGACGTGCTTGTGCCACGCGAGAAGAGTCGCGCAAGATAAGGATTCATCCTCGTCTATAGACCACCTTAAACTATAAACCCAAGTTTAGTATTTTGAAATGATAGTACACGATGGTTGTTCAAAAAGACCTTCGAAAAAAATAGAAAAAAACCTTTTTTTCAGTAATTTTTTTTTTATTTTTCAACATAATCTCCTTTTAGCTGTATACATTTTTCGAAGCGTTTTTCCAAATTTTTTAAGTCGTCCAAAAAGTAGGATTTCGGATGATCCTCAAAATAGGCATTTGTTTGGGCGATGGCCTCCTCATTTGACTTTAACCGTCGTCTGTCAAACCATTTTTTCAAATTTGGAATAATGTTGTAATAATTCGAACTTTAATTCCATAACTTTGGCCATTGTAGTTCCAAGTAATCAATGTAGATGATACCTCGTGCATCCCAAAAGACCTAGGTCATCACTTTGCCGGCCGATTTCACCGTCTTCGCCTTCTTCGGAGCCTGTTCACGTTCAAAAATCTACTGTTTTGACTGTTCCTTTGTGTTCCTTTGAGTAGTTTCTTGCAACGGTATCTGCTGTAAATATTTTTATGGAAACCCTGTTACTTGTGTCATTAATTACAAATCCTTTATCATGTAACTGTATATACTCTAACATCATTGGTTCGTAAAACAAATTTACATTTTCAGGCTTTTCTGCATCATGATAAATACCTACAACGAATGGCTGACAAGAATCGAGACTGTAATTCACAATTTTAACAAGAATTGGCCACACCTCACTTGAGGAACTTTTAGAAAGTGGCAAACCATCAGTGTTAAGAATTAGAAATGTATCTCTAGGTATGTTATTTTGAGAAAGACATTTAAGCTGCTCAATTAAACCTTTTTCTAAACCATAATGTGAGTAGGAGCCTGAACCGAGAGGAGTAATGTTTACTTTTCTGGGAGTGCGAGGCAAGGTTCTTGCATAAATAATACTTAGTCTCTTGTAAAACCAATTATATAGTTGAAAAAGTTGCTGTAAATTCTCGAGTCCAGATAATATTTATTAATGATGGCCGTACTAAAATATAAACTTATTATAATAATCGCGCGAATAAAATGTAATATATAGAAAGATTTCTTGAAGAAATATAGATATTTCTTGTACGAGATATCTTTAAGAAAACTTTCACATAAATCTTTAAGAAGTTACATAAAAAATATATTTTTAAGAAATGTTAATTTTAAATGATTTTTGAAAAGTGTTCTTAAAGACATCTTTTTCTAAGATAGCTTTTGAAAAATGCTGCAAGATTTCTTATAGAGAACTTATAGAAAAATCGTACAGATATCTTTAGAAGACTATCTTTAAGAATTTCTTAAAGATGGGAGTGTTTATTGGGTAGGCACTTTCATAATAAAGAAATATATGCGTACATCCACAAAAATAGTCACTCGGTAAAATAAAGATTCTCGGAGTACCTACGCACAACTCAGTAGATTATTGAAGTTATTCATATATTAAAATTAAATAGATTATAATTATGTCTTTTTTATTCTATCACACAATCATAAATTATTAGAATCAACTTGAAGTATAAATATTAAATAAGAAGTAATAATAATATATGAAAATTCTTCCATTTATCTTATTTTTATTCCAAATATATATTTATGTGAATATTTGGAATGCTCATATCAATAAATAAAGCAATAAAAGTGAATAATCCGTTTGGAAACTCTAAATGCTGTGTTATAAATATTATTGCCTAAAAGTTATTTATATACCCTTTATATCAATATTTTTATCATTCCAAATATTCGCATAAATATATATTTTGTAATAAAAATAAGAGAAATGGAAGAATTGTCATATATTGTTATTACTTCTTATTTAATATTTATACTTCAAGTTGATTCTAATAATTTATGATTATGTGATAGAACAAAAAAAACTAGGATTTTAAAAAAAATCGTTTTTTTGCTTAAACAATACTTTAGGATCATAAAAACAATATCCAATTGGTTCTATGGTCAAAAAAATTGTAACAGCTTCAATTTTCAATTTAGCCGTCGCGCCTCGGAGTGTGCGTTTAGAGCATATGCGGTACCGCTCTGACTTTTTGCTCTTTATTTTTAAAATCGATTTAAAATAAACTCTATGTACTTCTATAGCCAATAACATATACTTTAAGAAAAAATTTATTTTTTGTCCTAGCTCTCACACTTTTGGTGTTACGACTTCGTCCGTGGAGATATCAAAAGAAATACGTTTTTGGAAAATGGCTCTGACGCCGCCATTTTGATTTCAAAATTTAATAAAATTTTTTTTTTATATTTCAATATGTGTTTAATTAAACCCTCAAAAAAGAAACCCGATCCTTTTACCCATATCCTACAAAAAAATTATCAAAGTTAGGCCTTTTTTCGTGGCTCTAGAGTGGTGTTACCCCTTATCTGAACAATTAACTAAAATATTTCTTGAAATGAATTAAGTTGTTACTCAAGCAATCACCTAAGACGTTTCCAACATAACATAAGAGTTCTTCCACAATGACTGTTCGTGATTTTAATAGCTGTCAATGCTCTGTACGTGCGTTTTTATAAAGCAGCATAGGTCCAACAGTAAAGCTTCATGTAAGAATGTGCATTATTAAATGAATAATCAAAAGTGGACGAAATTGTGAATTTAACAATGGTAAGTTTCAATATACTTAGAATCTAATCCCGAAAGTTAATTAAGTAATTTAACAATAGATGTTTAATACAAATATATAAAGACCGTATTTTGCACATAACCTCACTTTTATTATCAACAAAATATTTAATCATAATGTTGCAATGACATATTTGAGTGATTCAATAAATGTTTATTAGATACAATACTATATTTATTTATTCGAAATATCTAATAAAATTTCGGATACAAAATAATTTTTATTTAATATTTAATTAACCGACCAATTAGTTGACCGAACATACGCAAAAGATACCCTTACTCATTCATACTCGGAGTGTTTGCTTGTGCACCTCGGGAATTTTTAACACAGGGAATTTAATTATTGCTAGAAAGAATAATTATGCATTAATAATACTTTAAAATCCGGCATTAAGAAACGATAATCATAAATTTTGAAACAAAAATCCGTTAATTATTTAAGATTTTTAATTTAAAGTTTGCTTCATGTAACGTTTATTATTATTGGTAAATTATTTAAGTCATTTAAACGTTTAAATATCTAAGAATACAGCACGCATATTCCAATTTTATGTTCCTAAATACCTTGGTATTTAATTAAAATTTGTACGCTTTTTAAATTTAAAAAGAATGAAAATAGTGCAGTATAACATTGTTATATATATCGGGTAGATTTAATGACCAATATATTAACAGAGATTGGTTCGAAAGAGAGATCGCGAGTATAAGTAATGAGTGAATTCCGAGAATGTTCGCATCTCGACTAGTGGCGGTCCTCCTCGTGTGTGGTCTCTGAGGCCTAACTACTGGTAGTCGTCTCGTGGTCGAGTAAAGAATCGCTCGTGAGTAGGCGTCGCTATCTCCTTTTATAATGTATGCGCAGGCTACCCTCTCTCTCCCCCGCTATTTGGAGCTCGAGAGTCACGAACTTCGCCGCACAGTGGAACGGATGACCAAAAAAGTGATCAAAATGTTGCTTTACTATTAAATGTACCTGAAAAAAATGGGTTTCGAAAGGTTTTGACCTCAGAAATCCAAAACACAAAAAACCGAATTCCCCAAAACACAAAAAAATTATTATAAGGGTGAAACAACCCTCTATAATCGTATATCTCACGATTTCGTAGCAAAGCAAAATTTCTACTTACTCCGATATCCGAAAAATATAATTTTTATCACAGTCATATATCAACTTTATATATAAATATCCACCCGGAAATTTTGAGCCCCTTTCCATGCACCTAACCCTTCTAATTAGGGGTTGAAAGGGCGTGGAAAGCGATAAATTATTATTCCCCTCTTCAGCACGTCCAAAGTATTTTCTTTTCCAACAAACATGTTAAATGAGTCTACAAGTATCCACCAGAAAATTTTGAACCCCTTTCTATGCGCAGAACCCTTTACACTAGGGGTTGAAAGGGGGTGAAGAGCGAAAAATTATTATTCCCCTCTTCAGCATATCCAAAGTATTTTTTTTTAATCAAACAGAATCCTTTAAATTAGTAGTTGACAGGGGTTGGATAGTGAACAATAATTGTAACTTCATTTGCTACCTATAGATTTTGTATACCACAATTATAAAACTTATATTATATTTATTAGACTTAATACAATATTGAAACAAATTGTATATAAATAAATAAAAAAAAATTATTTTACGTCCTTAAATCAACATTGGACAAATCTCAGAAAAGCAAAATATGTTGGAAAATTGATATTTTTGAATATCTTACCTTGTTCATTTGTCCTATCACGCTCAGTTTCATTAAAACTAAAATTTATTTCATTTTCCAGCCATAGTGCATACACATTTTTAAACTCCTTGGAATTACGCCTATTTTTATTTAATTTTTGGAATCTAAGCTTATAATTATTATAAAAACTTTGCCTATGTTTGTTTTTAATTAATAATTTATCTTGTTCACAAGCTAGTGGTCTGTATCTATTTACTAACCAATTTACTACAGCCTGTTTTTTGTCATAAACAGTGGTAATTAAATTATTGTTAAAAACAGAAAAAATATTTCGATGTTTAAAAGAGACGCTGCTCATGGTGTCGATGATAAACGAAACCTTTTTACTCCTTCAACTATCAGCATGGAAAGCTGCTTGAGAACTGACTGCCTCAAGTGACTTCGACTTTCCCAAGGGTCACAGCAATAGATTTTGTTTACATTCAACTAACATACTTGAGAAACGCGTATCATTTTTCAAGCTCAATCACAACATACAAAAGATTCTCAAATATTCTAAAAGGTGAAATCCGATAATACAGTCTACGCAAGAGCTGTGTGTTGAATAGTAAATTTATCATTAAAAATATCTTTTTTGCGCTACGTTTTTATACTACTTACATTGAAAAAACTGTATCGTAAAATATTACAATATTAATATTGTAAGAAATTACAAATGATTTTTTTAAAGTAATGTTTTTTACATAAAACGTTTACATACAATGTTGTATATTACGAAACAGTTGTATTTTAAAGCTTTATACAAAAATACATCATTAAACAAAATTATTACCAATTTTTTACGATACCAATATCGTAATACTTCTATACGATATAAGTTTTCTCCGTGTATGAGTGCACAAATTAAGTTTCCCAGTAAAATCAGAAATGATAAGAAAAATCGAAAATCGAATTTGAGTTTAGTATGCTACCTTAATTCTCAACATTTTTCAGTTGTTCACGAATCTAGTTTTTGCTCAAACATTTTCACTCTGAATTTTGGTTTATACACTAAAAAACAATACCGTAAAAATAACGTCAAAAAAATGTTCATGAAGTTTTTTATTTTTGAAAGAGTTTGCAAATATTTATTATAAAATCACTTGAAATGTTTATTTATTGGCTATATATAAAGGACAAGAGGTTAAGATTCATAATTTTTTTCAAAAAATATTTAGAAACTATTTAAAACATAAAATAACTATAGTGCCGGTACGGTTGATATCGTGTCGGTATTTCACATGACTATTAATTAAATATACATTATGATCCTTATAGCTTCTCAACTATAACTCAAAACAGGCATTACAAGCGTGGTGTAGTGGTTAGGGTCATTGACTTTTACGCAAAATGTATATTTTTCTTTTCTTGAATTTTCTTAAATATATTTTAATGCAATGATCCAAAATTTTTATTGATTTAAAAATATTATAATTCTAAAATAATTTAAAATCTGTGATTTTCCGTAAATAACTCTAATTCTAATTTTCTATAATCTTCTTGTAAATATTTGTAATTTTCTGTAAATTATTCTGTTTTTCTGTAATTTTTTGTGATTATTTGTGAAATTGTCCGAATTTAGACAAAAGATTACAGACAATTACACAAAATTAAAGAATCTTACAAAAAAATACAGTAAATTGCGGCAAATTATAGTAAATGACAAATCATTATAGAAATTTACAGTTAATTTCAAGAATTACAAAGAAGTACAATAATTTACACAACATCACTGAAATAATTTCCACCAGAGGTAAAATTACGTTACCGTAACTTTTCCGATTCATATATTGTAAAGCGAATTTCGTTTGATCCAATGTTGTAAAATCACAAACATGGAATCTACACAGAATATTCCGCAAACTAAAAGTGATTCAGCTATTTAGAAATGTATTTTTACGTGGAAATTAAGATGTCAAATTTCATATTGATAATGTTAGTTAAATCATTTGAAATAATTGTTTAATGTCTATTTTCAAAGAAAAAGAGGATAAGATCAGATTTGTTTAAAATCGTTTTTTATAAAATATTCAGAATAAGGTACAGTACCCAGTACTGGGACAGTTTTTAATGTGATTCAAGAACGGACAACGATTTTAGAACCAACAAGCAAAATTGTTCAAAACATTTCAATCTAACCATTAATTTGCAATCAATTTTACTTATTTATGCACATACAAAGACAATAAAATGCTTTTTGATATTAAAAGAGTATGTTTGAAAAAATGTACAGAAGGATACAGAAGTGGGACGGGCTATATCGACCTGAACGGAGTACTGGGACATCGTTTGGATGCAGTAGTGGGACATATATTATTAAATGTGTCCCAGTACTAGGTTATGTAAATTGAGAGGTATGTGAAGTGGGACTAAAATTCGCCTATACACGCTTCTGAAACGTAACCTCAAAAGATTTGTATTTTGTTTTATAATAATTTTAAGCTCTAAATTAACAATATATCGTCGTGACTACAAAGATAACATCATAAGCAACGCTAATGCATCGATACTTTTATCAGATTTAATAGTAATAGAAGTGTTTTGCTACTGTCCCAGTACTGCTCCCAATTTTCACTTTGTCCCGGTACTGGGTACTTTACCTTATAAATATAAAAAAGCCAGATTTAGTAAGGTAGATATCGTTTCGATATTTCATTTGACTTTAAATACTATTATAAATGTATAAATTCTTAGTTTTCGATCTGGTATAAATAACTATCAGAAAAACATAATACATTTCCTATAAATTATCATCTTGATCAGTGTATTTTATACTAGTTTATACCTTCTCAATTGTAAATCATAACGGATCCGGCAGAAATTATAATATACTACAAAAAATTCCAGATAGTTACAATAAATTACAGACGTACAATAATTGGACATATAAACAACTTCCACCAGAATCTAAGCTTTTGGCTAATATAGTGCTTATGGCTTCAGACATAGGATTTTATTGTTTGAATTTTATTTTTATCTTTTATATCAAAGATCGAACGGTAAAACTATTGTAAATTGATAACAAATCATGAAAAAAAATTTTGAGACCCTAAGATTAAGAGTATAAAATGTTACGTGGATATCTAAAAATTGAATTTTTTAAATTTTTTCATAATTTCAAACGTTTATTTATTTTACAATTCAAATTCTTGAGATTTAGAAAAAAATTTGTAATAAAGGTTTTTTTTTTGAAAATTCTATGAAGAATAGGCTTGAATTTTCTCCAAACTTAAAATGGCAAATTCTGATTGGTATGAAAAGTAGGCCCTATTTATGCAAATCTAATCAAGTATGACGAGGTTAATTTTTCTTTATCAGGTCTCCAAATTTTCGTTTTTTTATAAGTTTTAATATGTTTCATGGAGAAAGATGGGACTAAGCCTATAATAATAGTTATTTTCAATAAGTTAAATTTAAGACACTTTTAAGGCATGAAACCTCTGAAAAACGTGTAATAAGTGTCATAACTATTTTTTTAGACTTTGTTCCATCTTTCTGCATGACACGTATGAATGCTTATGAAAAAAAGGAAATGTTGAGACCTGATAAAGAAAAATTAACCTGGTCACACTTGATTAGATTTGCATAAATAGGTCCCATTTCTTCTCACCAATCAGAATCCGCCATTTTAAGTTTTTCATTCAAGCCTATTCTTCATACAATTTGCAAAAAAAAACTTTCCTATATATATTTCTCTAAACCTCAAGAATTTCAATTTAAAAATAAATAAAAGTTTGAAATAATGAAAAAAATTTTAAAATTTCCATTTTTAAGTATCCACATTACGTTTTATACTTTTAAGCTTAGAGCATGAAAAATTTTTTCCATTACTATTTATCAATTTGCAATAGTTTCGCCGTTCGATATTTGATAAAAGTTTTTGACCGACTGACTTGACATGGAATGTCGCATATATATATATATTATGGAAATGCTGAAAGAAGTAAAAATATTTTTTCTCTTTTCACAATCTTTCAACACCTAAATTAAAGGGTTCTGTGCATAGATAGAGGGTAAAAATTGTTTGGTGAATATTTCTAAACGTACTTAACATGTTTGTTTAAAAAAAATACTTTGGCTATGCTGAAGAGGGAAATAATAATTTCTCGCCCTCCACCCCATTTCAAACTCTAATTTGAAGGGTTCTGTGCATTCAAAGGTGTTCAAAATTTTTTGGTGGATACTTTTAGACATACTTAATATGTCTGTTTATAAAAAATATAATTTGTATGTGCTGAAGAGGAGAATAATAATGTTTCGTCTTCACCCCCTTTCTATCCCTAATTTAAAGAGTTCTGTGCATGGAAAGGGGTTCGAAATTATTTTGTGAATACTTCCAGACATACTTAACATGTATGATTGAAAATGAAAATACTTTAGATATGCTGAAGAGGGGAATAATAATTTATCGCTCTCGACCCCCTTTCAACCCCTAATGACAAGGGTTCTTTCTATGCATGGAAAGGGGCTCAAATTTTGTTGGTGGATACTTCTAGCCGTACTTACCATGTTTGATTGAAAAAGAAAATACTTTGGATATACTGAAATGGGAAATAATAATTTCTCGCTCTCTACCCCATGTCAACCTCTAATTTATAGGGTTCGGTGCATGGAAAGGGATTCGAAGTTTTTGGTGGATATTTTTAGACGTACTTAATATGTCTGTTTATAAAAAATATAATTTGGATGTGCTGAAGAGGGGAAAAATAATGTTTCGTCTTCACCTCCTTTCTATCCCTAATTTAAAGAGTTCTGTACATGGAAAGGGGTTCGAAATTTTTTTGTGAATACTTCCAGACATACTTAACATGTATGATTGAAAATGAAAATACTTTCGATATGCGGAAGAGGGAAATAATAATTTATCGCTCTCGACCCTCTTTCAACCCCTAATGACAAGGGTTCTATGCATGGAAGGGGGCTCAAAATTTGTTGGTGGATACTTCTAGCCGTACTTACCATGTTTGATTGAAAAAGAAAATAGTTTGGATATACTGAAATGGGAAATAATAATTTTTCGTCTTTACCCTCTTTCTATCCCTAATTTAAAGAGTTCTGTGCATGGAAAGGGGTTCGAAAATTTTTTGTGAATACTTCCAGACATACTTAACATGCATGATTGAAAATGAAAATACTTCGGATATGCTGAAGAGGGGAATAATAATTTATCGCTCTCGACCCCCTTTCAACCCCTAATGACAAGGGTTCTATGCATGGAAAGGGGCTCAAAATTTGTTGGTAGATACTTCTAGCCGTACTTACCATGTTTGATTGAAAAAGAAAATACTTTGGATATACTGAAATGGGAAATAATAATTTTTCGTCGTTACCCTCTTTCTATCCCTAATTTAAAGAGTTCTGTGCATGGAAAGGGGTTCGAAAATTTTTTGCGAATATTTCCAGACATACTTAACATGTATGATGAAAATGAAAATACTTTCGATATGATGAAGAGGGGAATAATAATTTATCGCTCTCGACCCCCTTTCAATCCCTAATGACAAGGGTTCTATGCATGGAATGGGGCTCAAAATTTGTTGGTGGATACTTCTAGCCGTACTTACCATATTTGATTGAAAAAGAAAATAGTTCGGATATACTGAAATGGGAAATAATAATTTCTCGCCCTCCACCCCATTTCAACCTCTAATTTATAGGGTTCGGTGCATGGAAATGGATTCGAAGTTTTTTGGTGAATACTTCTAGACGTACTTAACAAGTTTCTTTAAAAAAGAAAATAATTTGGATATGCTGAAGAGGGGAGTAATAATTTCTCGCTCCCACCCCCTATTCAACCCCTATTTTAAAGGGTTCTGTGCATATAAACGGGTCAAAAATTTTCGGTGGATACTTCTAGACGTACTTAACATGTTTGTTTAAAAAAAAATACTTTGGATATGCTGAAGAGGGAAATAATAGTTTTCCGCTCTTCACCCCGTTTCAACCCCTAATTTAAAGGATTTTGTGCATGGAAATGGGCTCTAAATTTTTTGGTTATAAAAATTATATTTCTGAGATATTGGAGTAAGTAGAAATTTTGCTTCTCTATGAAATCGTGAGATATACGATTATATAGGGTTGTTTTACCCTTATAATAATTTTTTGTGTTTTGAGGAATTCGAATTCGGATTCCTGAGGTGAAAACCTTTCGAAACCCTTTCTTTTTTTAAGGTACATTTAATACTAAATCAACATTTTGATCACTTTTTTGACCATCCGTCCCACTGTGCGCCGGCATGTTGCTACGCGCGCGGAAATTGGTTGTCAGCGATTTGGCTGCTGCGAAACTTCTAGGGCTATGTTGTAGAACGTACGTAGGAACTATTGTACGTAACAATAAAGCTACAGCCACTTTATAGCAAACTTATTAGAGTAAAAATTGGAATCATGCTTTTAAATTACTTTTAATAGCAAACTAATTTAATCTTATTATTTATTAATAAATTTAGAATCTGAAAATCGTCTGATATTTTACGTTCAAAACTTATTTTTGTCCATTCTAAATACTGAATCTTAATCTATTATTTATAAGTAATAGTTATGTATTTATAAATAAGAACAGATTTATCTATCGTGAAAAGTGACCGTAATAAACAGGGTAAGCAGGGTCCGACTCAGGAGGTATAAACGCGCAGTGCGAATGAGAAAATGAAAATGCATCGAGCGCGCAGACACTGCGCGAACTCTTGCTCTATGTGCAGCATGTGTTGTTCAGGTGTGAGTATCGTGTGTCTCTTATAGTCCTATCCGTTATAGACATTTGTGATCATATTTATGATCTGCTATCGAACATCTACTAATTTTTTTTTTAAACTGATTTTATTATTTTGTGAGCGGCATTTCTTATAATTGCCTCAAACATGTGGCAGTCAACAGGTTGGTATATATAGCCTGTTTTCCCTCTGCGGTGGCAGGTTTGGGAAAAATACACCCACCAACCGCGGCTGAATTTTTTTTGCCACTTACGTTCTTGGTCTTTATGCTTGAGTCGTATTCGATATTTCACACTGTAAAGTTGTCTAGTTCATATTTATACATTACATACTTCAAAACAAAAAAATTATATTAATTTGCAAATTTCGAGTGTTTTTGTGCACGTTAGTATAATAACACATACAAAATTAAAAATTTTGTTAGGTTTACAAATTAAAAAAAAATGTTAAGTTTAAAAATGTATAAAATTTGTTAAAATTACAAATTTATCAAATTTGTTAAATTTATAAACTTATAAAATTTGTTAAATTTATAAATTTACAAAATTAAAAAGAAAGTGTTTGTGCTATAATGGTGTACAATACTAGAGATTACTGCAATATGGTACGATTGTACTATCAACATCGTGAAAATTCCGCCGCGACAGCTAGAGCGTACGAATAAGAATATCCAAATGGAGATTGTCGCGATCGGAATACTATCATGGTAACAATTCAGCGACTCTGGAATACGGGAAATATTATTCCTAATAGAGAGGGTGTAGACATTCAAGTACGGAGAGTGCGGAATCCGCGAGTAGATAGATAAATATTAAGTGCAGTTCATCAAGATAATAGACAAGCTGCAGATCTATCGCACGCCAGCTCGGAGTATTGCATTCAAGTGTATATCGACCTCTGAAAGATGACAAGCAGCATCCATACCACTAGACAAAAGTACAGGAATTGAAACCAGGTGATCACGAACGGCGTGTCAACTTTAGCCGATCAATCCTTAACCGAGGGAATGCTGATCCATCGTTTTTAAGAAGAATTTTCTGGTCTGATGAATACATTTTTACAAGAGGCGATTTTTCAACTGCCATACAGTCACATATGGGCACATAAAAACCCAAATGCGACAACGGAAAGTACTTTTACCAAATTTTTTACTTGAAATAAATACTAATTCATTAGTATAATGGTGATTTTTGTAACTAAAATTTCTCAATTGTAAAACAGTGTGAAAATGGTAAAAAAGTGATACAAAGTATAAAAAAAGTGTAAAGAAATGTAATTAAAGTGTTGAAAAATGTAAAAAAGTGTATACAAAAGTGTATAAAAAAGTGTATAAAAAAGTGTGTAAAAGTGTCTCAATTTGTAATATTATCACTTATTAATTTTCAGATTGGTCTAGTAATTTTTCCTGGAAGACTAAATCGCCATACCTATTTGAATCTTTTACAAAATGACTTGCTGGAATTGTTCAATAATATCGATCAGGATGAGGTACCCTTGTTTATAAGACAAAACATGATTTTCCAACAAGATAGAGCACCAGCACATTATGCAGGTATACCAACTACAATGGTGATATTTTATTTTATTTTCTTTTATAATTATGATTATTTTTACGTGTTTATTATCAAGCAAATATTTATAGTATTTAAATATTTTTATTTTATAGATGTTGTTCGCCGTTATTTGGATAACTCATTTCCAGGAAGGTGGATTGGATGGGGAGGTCCAATCGCATGACTGGCGAGATCACCAGATATGACGCCTCTAGACTTCTTCTTATGGGGTTATATCAAAGAACAAGTCTACGCAACAAAAATAAAAATGGTAGAAGAGTTGATGGTAAGGCTTGAAGTTGCTTTTGCTAGCGTCATAGAAGGCATGATACGTAAACCAACGCAATCTGTGAATGGAAGAGCAGAAATGTGTATTGCAGCAGAAGGTGGTCACTTCGAACACAAACCAAGACATTGAGAATTTAGTTCTGTGATTTTATTTAGAAATATTTAATTATCCCTTTATTAATTGTGTTTTAAAAATAGTGATTTAAAATTATTATAGAAGTGTTATAAAAATACATAAAATTGAATGATTTATAAGTTCAGTTATTAAAAATTAATTTAATTAAGATGTAAAATTTTTGTTAAAAGTATTTTTCCAGATAGTAATTTAATTAAATTAATTATAAGTTAAAAGTGTATAAATGAAAGATATATAATAAATTAATTTATTTATAAATTATATTTGTTATAAAAAAATTTGTTATAAAATTATTTTCACATTTATCAGTAGTGATAATTTTAATTTTAATGATTATTATTTTCAGTTATTAACATTATATACAGGTATAAAATACGTAGCTTTAACAAACTTTTAAACGTAACGTTAAAAATTGTGAAAATAATAATTATTAAAGTGATAATAATTATTATGAAAGTGTAAATAATTATTATTTCAATGACAAAGAAGTCATTTTAATAAAAAGTATATACTTTTATTTAGCATATTTTTAATTATGGTGTTGCACTTAATTTTCATTATCGAAGAATTAGTGTAAAGAATATTCTATTCATAAAATCATGGTACTCTTAGAGCAATCCACTGATCTACTGTCGAGATTTATTACTCAGTCCAGCGTACGGAAACGGGGATGCGTATATAGCAGAGCCCATTTAAAGTCTTTAACAATGCAAAAAAACGAGACCGAAGAAGAGGAAGAGAGAAAGTATAATGCGTTTTCCACAAAGCAAGCCTCTCTTGCACTCATAGAATTTCATATTTTCTTATTCCAATGGCTGGAACTCCGCCTTCAAGGGCCGAACTATTGATTTCTAGACATGTTAGTGGTGCACCTTTAATGGTTAATTGTGACTTTATTATCAATTTGCGAATATTTTGTCATTAAGATTTTCGATTCGACTTTGTTCTATCTATATCGTAGTATGTACTAAATGAGTTAGGTCAGATACACCCTGTAAAGCTAAGTTAAAAAAAAAGTGAATAATAATTGGATTTGTCTTCAAATAACTGAATTCATTTATTTATAATTAACGTAATCAAATTCTCTTATCTATATTAATTATTTAAAATAATAGAAGGGTAAAGAACCCACTACAAATTTTAAAATGCTTTAAAGAAATTTTATTTATATTTTACAAGTAATAGTTACAATGATAACTCCGCACGGTGGTCCTCGGCAAAATTCAACCGAAACGGGTTTGCACTTTGGATTTTCCTTTTGCATATGATTTGAGGCCCTTTCAGGACCACATTTCAATAGAAACTAAAATCGAGGAATGAGCACTTTTTTTAATTCAATTTTGAAAATTTTTTATAGGTAGTCAATGACGAAAATTTTTTTTCATGGGTAATCTAGAAAATTTATTTTTATTATAGTGTTTAACAATTGAATTATACATTAATTACATATTTACAGTACACTTTCTCGCAAATATGTACAGAAGTGTATGTTACATTATAAATATAAATTTAAAATAATGTTTTTTTTCTGTTGAAAATATTATCGTGGTAAAAGTTAATATAAATCATATTTTTAATATACTAATACATTCTATAAGTACCTTGTAAGGATGAAAATGTGTATAGCAATATACCTTCAGTCAAGATCAAAACCATTTGTAAACAAAGCGTATATATGTGTCGCGTATATTCGTGAGTGTGTTGTCGAGCATGTGTTTGTATATCTGAAAATTCCAACGATGTTAGTGTACAATAATTCAGTCAGTCCTTTTGTAGCAGTCTATTTAACACCATGCCGCCGATTATTATAAAAAATCACGCGCGTACTCATGAGGAAAATCGCTCTGTTATTTGCTTACTTTGTTGGGATAAAAGTAAACGGATTATTGACATAACATCAGCTTTGAGAGATAAAATATGTAAATTATTTAAAAGTTATGACAAAAAAATGAGTGTCTTCGAAAAGTCGTGTGTGCATCTTTCAAGTCCAATTTATACCGTCAAAATCTCGACGAAAAAAAGATCTCGCCAATAGATTTTTCGCAATATAGGTTGAAGAAAGATACAAGATCAAATGCAAGTGCAAAGTGTAATTGTTTTTTTGTGAACGAGCAAGAAAGAATGGCAAGGACAAAGTTATTCCCAATAATCTTTTTGGAACTCAACGTAAGTCTCAGCTGAATGAAGAAAAAAAAAGAAAACCTCCAGTTATGAAATGCTGCTCAAAATGTTTTTCTAAAATACATGCAGGTAAAAGTCATATTTATAGAAAAGCTACTGTAGTACGCAAAATTTCAAGCTGTGTTACTTCACTAGATTTGAAATCTAAAGAACAGATAGCTTCCAATTTGTTAAAAAAGTTTCTTGAGGAGAAAGGTGAGTCAAAGTCAGTGAAATTATCGCAACAGCAAGGGGGCAGCATCTTCAAATGACAATAGGAAAAGTAAAAAAAAACAAAAGAAACTTTATTTACTGTACAAGACTTTCAAAATATTAGAAATACATTTAATTTAAGTTACAAAGTTACTAGTGCCATTGCAACAGCTATTCACGTGGCAGCGAAAAATTCTAAAATTATTGAATCTGATCTAAAGAGAAAATTATTAGATAATAATCACATTTTGGATCACCTATTCGATCGTAAAACTTTTGATTTTACTCATGTAAAAGGGGTTGATGTTTCTAATAACTCGGAGCATGTAGTGTATTGTACTAATTTAAAAGAACTGATTGAATTTGTAACGGAGTCACGTGGTATTGAGGCAAAGCATTTAAAATTTGGTATTGATGGTGGAGGCGGTTTTTTAAAAGTTTACTTGAGTATACAATCGACGCTTAATAGTTTACCACAAGAGAATGCAAAAAAATGCACTCGACAATTGTACAATGATGGTGTAGCAGCAAAAAAATTAGAAAATTCTAGTGTAAAAAAATTGTTTATTATAGGTATAGCTCCTATGCATTCAAGAAAATTATGAAAATGTCACAGAACTATGGTCGGAATTAGGGATTAATGATTTTGAAGGAACCGTTGCTACAGATTTAAAACTCGCGAATATTATTGTCGGTATAATGTCTCACTCGAGTATGTATCCATGTTGTTGGTGCTATGCAAACAAAAACAGTCTCCACGTCATTGGCGAATACCGTACTGTAGGTAACGCGCTCAAATTTTACATTGGTGTGATGCAGGTAACCAGAGACATAATGCTAAAAACTTCAAAAATTGTATACACCCACCCATTATCGAAACAAATAAGGATAGATTAATTTTAGATGTAATTCCTCCGCCAGAACTCCATTTGTTACTAGGGGTTGTCAATACATTGTATTCACACATGTTTAAAGAATTTGAAAAGGAAGCCAATGATTGGGCAGAGCACTGCAGTGTTCAGCGTGAAATGACTCACGGAAGTCCTTCTTTTAAAAGAAACAGTTGTAAGATATTGTTAACTAATATCGATTTCTTGCGATCCTACCGCAACCTGGGTTGTTTGAAATATTGTGGATGTATTTGAAAAGTTCAAAACCGTTGTTGACTCTTGCTTTACTGTTTCTTTAAATCCGAAATTTGTTGAATATGTAGATGCATTCAAAGATGCGTATCTATCTTTAGGTATATCTGTAACACCGAAAGTCCACGCAGTTTTTTTTCATGTAAAAGAATTTTGTGTTGAACATAATCTCGGTCTCGGATTTTATAGTGAGCAAGCTCTGGAAGCACTGCATTATGATTTTTCCAAAATATGGGCTAACTATAAAGTATCAAAAACACATCCAGATTATGCAAATAAATTATTAAGAGCAGTCTGCGAATATAATTCACAACACATTTGAAATGTTCTTATATTTATTAATCTTATTATGCTTTCATTGCAGCATAAATTGTGATTATTTCTGTATATATTTGCGAGAAAGTGTACTGTACATATGTAATTAATGTATAATTCAATTGTTAAACACTATGATAAAAATAAATTTTCTAGATTACCCATGAAAAAAAATTTTGTCATTGACTACCCATACAAAATTTTCAAAATTCAATTAAAAAAAAGAGCTCATTCCTCGATTTTAGTTTCTATTGAAATGTGGTCCTGCAAGGGCCTCAAATCATATGCAAAAGGAAAATCCAAAGTGCAAACACGTTTCGGTTGAATTTTGCCGAGGACCACCGTGTCCGTGTAGTATATTATATTATCGTATTTGGATATTATAAAAATAAATCCTGCATAATTTATAAATAATCGGAATATTTAAAAAAATAAATAAATAAACATTTTTTTATTTAGGAATAATTATTACGCAAATTTTAAATTATTATATACTTTGTAACGAAATGAGCGCCAGGTACCAGCGTTCGCACTATGACGCCTCGAGCGCGTCACTATTGATCGAGTGTTCGACCCGCGCGCGTGAATCAGATAAACCTCCCGCCGACAGTGCGAAGGCGTGTCCGAGAAGAGAAAGAAGCGAGGCGGAGAAGGAGACAGCAAGAGAGAGAGAGCGAACGAGAGAGAGTGAGACAGAAGACGAACGTTCGTCCTCGAGGAATTCGAGGTAAAGGCTAGCCCGCGCGGGTAAATTTATATATATATATATATATATATATATATATATATATTGCAAACCGCGAACGGTGTACAGGGCTGCCCATCGCGGGCACCGCGCCCTAGAGTACACCCAGGTGCCGTGACACCAGACGCGCGTACGGCCCATTGCGAGGGCAACCCGTCCAGCAGCGAACGAGCTGGACGCACACCGTCGCTTGGCCTGCGCGACTTCCATATTCTAAGTGATAGTTATTGTTAATTTTACCGTTGTTAATTCTGTTATATGTAATCAGTGATCTATTGTTATTAATTTATTCGTTATTAAATATAGTCTATTTTGTTACTAAAAGATTAACCCGCGTGAATCAATTTTCCCCACGACCCGCCTGCTCCCCGACCGATTTATTCAAGCGCGGAAAGTAAGTATATTAGCGCGTTGCGAAAAGTAACTTCCCGCGCTTTCGCGCTCCTTGTAGGTCGCGAAAACCCGTGCGTCGAGGTGACTCCGCACGGAGCTGAATCCACCGGGGTTCAGCGAACTTTGCAGCAGGACAGCCAGAGCAGCGGCAGTCAGGCAGAAGCTCAGCGGCGTTGCGCCGCTGACTTACTCCAGGTAGGGGCAAAGGTGTACGCCAGTACGCGTTGCGTGTGCTAACTTTGCACGCTAGCAGCTCGGCCGAAGGCTTATTAGCCACGGGCAATTGTTATAAACAATTGTCCCACCTGCTACAGATGGCGCCCTTCCGATATTATTCACACAGTTAATTTATAATTAACGGAAAATATTTAGACAATTTTAAGAAGTGTTAATTAAATAAAAATAAATTTAAAACGAATCGTAAAATTTTATTTAAACGTGTAAGCAGGCCAAGCACGCGTACGCGAATCGGGCGAAAAACCGAAACACCTAATTGTACAAAAGTGTGTGCGAGGTAGGTGAGCAGAGAGTGCGAATAAATAAATATAACATAAGATTATTTTTGCTCTGACTAAAATATCGGAAATATTTTATTAATAATTAGTCAACAATTTTCGATTATAACTAAGGAACAGGCCAAGCAAAAGCGAAATAATTATTTAAGGCGAGTCAGAGCAAAAGTAGCTAATCACGTCAGAGAAGTGTGTGTGGAATATAGTAGAGTAGCGCGGCTGCGCAGTGGGCAGCACGATTAGCCGGCTCAACAGCAAGTGTACGAAAAAAGGGCCGTACGTACGCGACACAGGGGCCCCGCTTCTACAATATTTTTTTTTGAATTTCTTTTTCCGGAGCGACTCCAAAGAGTTATAAATTATTGTTTATTAAATATTAATAAACAATAATTGCAAAAATCATTTTTTTTAATTTGTTTTTTTTTATTTTTTTTTTAAATTTTCATATTTTCTGAATTTTTGAACTTTTAATAATTTTCTGGATTTTATTTCGAAAGATAAATATTTTCTAAGCTTTTTTGAAGCTTTAAATTTTCAGACTTTTCGATTTGTTTTGGATTGTGGAAATTTATGGACATTTGGATTTTCGAATTCTCGGAAAATTTTTTGGATTTACTTTCGAGGGTTTCGGATCCTTTTGGGATTTTTTAGGTTTTGGAATTTTCAAATTTTTGATTTTTAAAATTTTTGAATTTTTAAATTTTTAAGAATTTTTGAATATGTGAATTTTTGAAATTTTTGGAATTTTCCAATTTTTTAATTTTTTTTTTTAATTTATGAATTATTGAATTTTTTTTTTAAATTTATAAATTTTTGAATTTTTTTGAATTTTTGATTTTTTTTTAAATTTTCGAATTTTTGAATTTTAGAATTTTTGAGGATTTTTCGAGGTTTTTGAAGTTTTCAAATCCTTTTAATTTTTTTTTCTGAGATTTTCAAATTATTAGTGGTTTGAATTTTTGACAATTCGAATTTCCAAAGTCTTCGAAATAATTCGAATTGGCAGTTTTTTTAAAATTTTTTTTTCTGATTCAAAATTCTTTCTAAACGAAAGCTGAACTCATTTTTCGTTTCGAAAATCTTTGCGCCAAACCCCACACACATTTCTAACTTGTAAACCGAGATTTGAACCTGGTTACTCGAGGTCACCGGGTCAAAACAAAATTGGAAAAAAATCGATTAAAATCACCAGTTTGAAGCGAGATTCGAATCCGAATACTTGCATAGAACGAAAGAGGAAACAGAAACCCGCGATTAGTTCAGAAAATAGAATAAAGACGATCTTGCAAAACAGAACGCACCGAGAAAAGCGCAACAAAGATCAGTCTGACGCTCTGCTCAACCGAGAAAGATCTAATTGCGAAATTTTTCTCGGGCCTTAAGTGTTTAATACACTCGCACACACTTGCGAAGAAAAGCGAAATCGAAAATTTCGCGTGGCGAGAAACATATAGGAAATTGCGAGCGAAACCAGCAATCTATAGAAGTTCAGTATGTCCAACACTACAGAGATAGCTGTAGAGACGTGGCTGACGTAACTGAGTGGTCAGCAGCTACACGAGCCGCTCTCTCAGTTGAGGATGTCCACAGAGGGCAGCTATTTCCCACAAGCATATCGCCTGCAGAAATGGTTGCTCGCCAACTACACAGCCAACGATTTTGTGGAAGAAGACGTTCAAGAGGACAACACTATCAACGTCAGAGCGCGTCGCAGGCGCCAGTTCATCGACGAAACAATAGCGGCCGACATTCAAGAGCGCACGCAGACAGGCCAGGCAAACGAGCACAGCCTGACAAATCTGATCACGGACACGAACGTGCTCAGAAACCTGGAACTATCGCTTCTTGGGCCTCCAGAGGTCAACGAAACGACACCGCCAACCAACGAGACAACAGCCGCTGAACAAACGGGGGAGTCGGCCACACAGCCCAACGAGCAGATGATCACGCTAGTGTCAGCACAAGGAACTGAATTTCAAATACCGCAAGATATCTCGTTCGTATTGGCAGAACTGCTCACACAAGTCAAGTTGCTTCAACGACAAGTAGACACCCTGAAACGAGAGCAGATTCTATCAAGTACAAGGAACGAAGAAACCAGACGCCCAGGACATGTGAATTTTCAAGACACATTCACAATACACGGTGATACGCATCTGGACGATTCTCGAGCTACAACGGCGCCACCTACATCGGCACGTAGCGCCTGGGAGGGGACAGATAGTCGAAAAACGACTATAAATGACGACCAACAGCTGCCGAGAGATCGACCAGATGTGCGTAGGAGTGGCAATCCTGGTAACACCTCAAGCCCAAGATTCACACCAGGAAGTTTGGACGGGACGTCTAGGTTCGGTTCGAATAAAGATGTAAGTCAAATAGTAAGGAAATGGAACGTCAGGTTCTCTGGCAGCAAGAACCAGAGCATAGACGCATTCCTGGCACGAATCGAGGATTGCAACGCGTTGAGCAACCTGACGGGAGATGAGCTTCTGGCAGCGCTGTCTGAACTTTTCACAGACAACGCAGCGACTTGGTATAGGAATAACCACAATACCAACAGAGGCTATGGAACGAAGCCAACCTAAGGACACAAGGACCAGATGAACTGGTCCGAGACTACCTCACGTGCCTCATTGGCATAATGAACAAAAATAACGCCGAGGCTTGAGTATAGTCAGGAATTGGACCTACTACACCGAAACATGCGGTCGGACCTACAGACAATGGTCCACAGGTGCGAGATCACTAGCGTGGAAACACTGCTGGACGCCGCCTCAGATGCCGAGCAAACGTTGGAACGAGAGAAAAGCATACGTTTGCCCCCGCCTCCGGAAGCTTCTTTGTTACCCGAGATGGCGTATAAGCCCAATCAAGAGGTAAAGAAACAGAAAGCGGAAGTATCTGCCATTTCGAAGGAAGAACCACAACCTTCGACGTCTGACATCACGGCAATGTTTGCCAAGATGTTATACGAGAAGCTGAGCCAGTTTCGGCTAAACATGTCGGACAAAGGCGGCGTCACCAGGAACGAAAAGGGCGGGGGGACCATTACGGACCCCATAGCGCCCGACAAAGGGGGAAAACCGATTGGGTCGTCAACTTGAACAGGATGGGGAGCCAAAAGGTCGCAACCTCCTGGCACCCCGCCAGGAGGGAGTAAACCAAGGTTTGACCCCACGCAGCCAATGAAATGCTATGGCTGCGGAGAGATAGAGTTCATGCGGAAGCATTGCCCTAAATGCTCGGGAAACGAGCAAGGGAGCGGCTAGAAAGGACCAAAGCCACTCCTAACGAGAAACCGGTCCCCGCAGAAACACTTTCCGTCGTAGCCGAGCCTACGACGGAGGATATGGACGTCCAAAGAAGCCAGGCGATTCTCATCCAAAAGGAGAGATAACACTGGAGGAGCCTCCGAAAGAGCCTACGGTTACCGTAGCTGCTCAGCAAGTCGAAGCTACGGCGACGATAGAGGACCTGGACGCACCACCACGGCCCAGTCAGCCGACTCCCAAAAGAGAGGCAGGAGCGAAGGCGTTCACCGGCTTCGATTCTTTAATAGAAGAAGACGAGCTTGTGAGACCGTGGGGAATGAAGTATAACCCCGAAGACGAAACACGATGGTGGATGTCGATTGAAGTCACGGACTATAGGCTCAGAGCCCTATACGATCCTGGCGCATCCAGCACGGTCATGGGGGCGGTTGGACTGCAGATGGCCAGTGCACTAGGGCGAGAACTCTCCCTGAAGTGCACAGGACGGGTGAAGCTACCAGACGGTACTTGTCGCCCACTGGTTGGCCATGTTATGCTGCCCATTACGGTGGCGGGTATAACGAGAGAAATACGAGTAGGCATAGTACCTCACTTGGACGATGCGTGTTACGTCGGTGTCAATTTCATCAAGGAATTCAGGGCCGTGCTCGACCCAGATACCGACACGATGTACTTCAAGGGTACCGAGGCTAAATTATTATGTGAAGTAGCCAGCTTAGAGGTGGGAGTAGCCGCACTCTCGTCCGTTGGTGTAGCTGATGCCACGGAGAATTAGCACAAAGAGCTGGAAGACCTTCTGGACGAGATGTTGGCAGGTCAAAGAGAGACGTGCGGATTGACGTGTGATATAGAGCACAATATCGACGTCGGTTCCACGAGACCGATCAAACAACGATACCGCCCCGTCTCTGAGAAAATCGAGCAGGAGATGCACCAACAGGTAAAGGAAATGTTGGAACAGCGCATAATAGAACCATCTAACAGCGGATGGTCGAGTCCAGTGGTTATGGTGAAAAAGAAGAACGGGACGTATAGGTTCTGCGTCGACTATAGGAAAGTGAATGCCCATACGAAACCCGATGCGTACCCACTACCGTCTATGCAAGACATACTGCGGAAATTACGCAGGGCCACGTATATATCGACGATTGACCTTAGAAGTGCGTATCACCACATACCACTGGGCGGATCTTCCAAACCCATGACGGCCTTCACAGTGCCCAGAAAAGGGCTGTTTCAGTTTGTGAGGCTCCCGTATGGTTTATCCTACGCTGGGGCCACGTTCCAGAGATTGATAGATATGGTGATCGGTAGCGAGCTCGAGCCATATGTGCTCGCTTACCTAGACGACATCATCATAATCTCGGAGACGTTTGAAGAGTACAAGCGCCTACTCAGGCTGGTATTAAAGAGGTTAAAGGCTGCAGGGTTAGTGATCAAAAGGGAGAAATGCGTTTTTTGTAAGCCAGAGGTCAGATACTTGGGAGTTTTAGTGAACCGGGATGGGATCAGACCCGACCCAGAAAAAATTGAAGTAGTCCTGAACTACCCAGCTCCGAAGGATCTGAAGCAGCTGAGACGATACTTGGGAATGTCATCCTGGTATAGGAGGTTCATGAGAGATTATGCCACCGTGGCCGAGCCTCTAACGAGGTTACTGAAGAAGAGTCAAAAGTATCAATGGCTAGAAGATCAACAGTACGCATTTGAGAGATTGAAAGCGTTGATTACCTCGGCACCAGTACTTCAGAGCCCTCTACCGGGCGAGCAATTCGTTGTAAACACGGATGCGAGTGACACCGGGATCGGTGCGGTTCTCCTACAGGAAACGGAGGGGGGCGAGAGGGTACTGGAATTCGCCAGCCGAACCTTAAATTCAGCTGAGCGGAATTACAGCGTCCCGGAACAAGAATGTCTAGCGGTAGTGTGGGCCATAGACAAGTTCCGTCCGTACATTCAGGGCTACCATTTCAAGGTGGTCACCGACCACATGAGCTTGAAATGGTTATGTGACATGAAAAACCCTACAGGCCGGTTGTGCAGGTGGGCGTTGCGGTTACAAGGGTAGAGTTTTGAGGTAGTCCATAAAGAAGGAAAACTCAATTATGTCCCTGATGCCCTATCCCGAATGTACGAAGAAGAGGGGATAACGCTAAGTTCACTCAGCTGGTCAGAAGGTACCAATGACCAATGGTACCTCAAAATAGTAAAAGACACAGCTGAGACCGCATGAGAATCTGCGCTGAAAGATCGTGGAAGAGAACCTATACCACTATCGACCAGATGAAAGCGTCGAGAGTGTCATAGGAGACGATGACGCGTGGAAAATGGCCGTGCCAGCCGAACACAGGGGGGCCATATTGAGAGAAAACCACGATGATCCCACTGCTGGTCACCTCGGGCGAGATAAGACATTCGCCCGGATAGGCCAATATTATTATTGGCCGAACATGCACGCTGACGTGCAGAAGTACGTCAAAGAATGCATGGTGTGCCAGCAGTGCAAAGTGGTACAGAAGCCTCCCATAGGAATGATGGGTAGGAGGGTCGTGGAAAGACCGTGGCAGATAGTGGCTGGAGATATCACTGGCCCACTACCACGTACGAAAGGCGGCTACGAATATATCTTGATATTTCAGGATTTGTTTACCCGATGGGTGGAGTGCATACCCGTTCGGAAGGCCAACGCTCGGACGGTAATTAAGGAATTACACGAGCGAGTCGTCATGAGATTTGGGACTCTCGAAACCTTCAGTTTAAGAACAAAGCCGTTGATGAATACCTATGGAAGCAGGGAGTGTACCACACCACGACTCCCCCATACTGCCCCAGAGCGAATCCCGTGGAGAGGGAGAACAGAACCCTGAAAACAATGATTGCGTCCTACGTTCAGGAGAACCACAAAGCCTGGGACGAACATTTACCAGAGCTGGTTTTCGCAATGAACACGGCCAATCACAGTTCAACAGGTTATAGCCCGGCCATACTGAATTATGGGACACAACCGACGCCACCTGGGACCGCAAAGCGTACGCGCGATGAGGAGGCCAAAGACTCCGTGCAAGAAGAGCTGTTGCGAGCTTGGCACGTGAGAATGGAAAGGCTACACGAGTTGCATCAGCAGTCAGCGGTACGCTCAGTGACTGAGCGAGCCAGGCAGGCGAAGTACTATGACGCTAGGTGCAGAGAAGAAACTTTTCTGCTCGGCGACATCGTATGGAGACAGAATAGAGTACTCTCGTCGGTGGCCCAGGGCATAACGGCGAAACTAGCGCCGAAATATGCAGGTCCATACATCGTGATCGGCGTCCTCGGCGCTAATTCATTTCGATTGTTCGGTCCGAGCGGGCAAGTCGAGGAACTGGTCCAAGCCAAGGATATGAAGCCTTTCGTCCCAGGGGAAGATCCAGCAGAACCTGGGCAATAAGAAGAAAGAATATCACGAGAAGAGAAGGATCCGACGGGGGTAATGAGCGATGCGGCCCCAGCGGGGGTAATCAGCGATGCGACGCCGACCGACGATAGCGTGCGAGATGCGACCCCAGCGGGGGTAATCGGCGATGCGACGCCGACCGACGATAGCGTGTGAGATGCGGCTCCAGCGGTCGTCCGCGTAAAGCAGTATACGTCGTCAAAACAGCGAAAGCCGCAACCAAACCGAAGAAGGCGCCGCGCGAAATCGAACCGACTAAGCGCCCGCGAGGTCGACCGAAGGGGTCTGGTAAGAATCATAACCAGAATTTGCCGGCTCCCACCTCACCGCGTCGCACGAGGAGCAAACGCGACATGCCCTATCAGGGATAACATCAGAATTGTTCCCTTCTTTCAGATGGAGGCTTCACAGGAGGTCGTCGAGAAGATCGCCGCCGCCATACTCAACTTGCAGCTTGGCGAGAAGGTCGAAGGAGTAGTGCAGGCCGCACTACACGTATTCGACCAGCGGTTGAGCGAGCTGGAGGGAGAACGGCGACGACGAGAGGAGACCAGAGCCTCCGTATGGATAGAAGAGCTGGAGGATGACGAACATGAAGTGCGCTCCAGGTCACCTGGAGTGCCAACTTCCACCGGCTCGGGAGAACACCCGTCGACGCCAGACAGGTCTGCCGTTCCATTGAGAATACCGACCCGGGAGGTAGCCTCCCAGACGGAGCTAGAGGCCCAGCATGCCGCTGCAGCCTCCACTTCGCCAACAAGCGGTGATGGACACAACCGGGACGCAAGTGAGGCCCAGCATGCCGCTGCGGCTCCACCGGCCGGTGATACCCCGGCACGACCATCGACCGACCGTGGGTCAAACCCAATTGAAGTGGCATGGCAGGCCACCGAGGCAGCCGTCGTTGAGGCGCGAGCGCTACTCCGCGCCTACCGGGCAAAGGTGGTAGAGGCGGTCGAACGGTGGGATGGGTTCCATCGCAGCTACGACCAGGCCCGGGAATATTCCGATAAGCTGGTCAAGGTGCATAACGGCCATCGGGAGTTGAAGGAGCACCTCGACCAGTGGCTCCACGACCCGTCAAAGCGCCTGCGAGAGCAGAGGAAGGCAGCCGCAGCCAAGGCTGAGGAGGACGCGAGGCGCCTGCGAGAGATCCAGAGCGCGCTCGCAGCACGTGAGGCCGAGGCGTCCCTCGCGAATGCCCAGGTACGGGCTCTCAGGAGTGAAGTCGCAAGGCTGGCCGAGGAGGCAGGGCGGGATGCCACTTCCTCGAGCTCATCAGGCACACCAAAACCGACCCGGGCGACCCCTCAGGCGCCAGCGGCGGGAGCCCCACGGCAACCACAGAACCCGCCCGGGACGGGCAGGGCGAGATATTGCACAATATGTGGCCGGAGTAAGTCCGTGGAGCGGGCGACAGAAGGTCTCTCGCTCCCTTTGTATATATATATATATATATATATATATATATATATATATATATATATATATATATATATATATATATGGCGCTCATTTCGTTACAACCCCCTCCCAGACGTTGCTTGTCCCCGCAAGCAACTTCTGCCACTCAATCTACGAAATGCTCGATCGATCGGGGATGGGATTGGTCGGGTTAGGTCCAACTAACTTTTTCACTCATATCAGCTTTCACTTTTTCTTTTTTTAATAAATATATATATATATATTAATAAATAAATAAATATATATATATATATATATATATATATATATATATATATATATATATATATATATATATATATATATATATATATATATATGTATTTTGTATATTTTTTTTATTAAGCTTTCACTTTTTCTTTTTTTAATAAAAAAAATATACAAAATACATATATATATATATATATATATATATATATATATATATATATATATATATGTGTATTTTGTATATTTTTTTTATTAAGCTTTCACTTTTTCTTTTTTTAATAAAAAAAATATACAAAAAACATATATATATATATTGCCTATTCGCACTATAGGCAACGCGCGCGCGTCGAGGGTAGTAACCCAAAGAGAACGCGCCTGGGGGCGCGGCGCTGGTCGCGCTGACGCCTCGAGCGCGTCACTATTGATCGAGTGTTCGACCCGCGCGCGTCAATCAGATAAACCTCCCGCCGACATCCTTCCCGCGCAGGATACTCAGCACGCGGAGCGACCTGTTGCCGCGATGCCATAACCCGAGAGCAGAGTGACGGTGCATTCTCCCCGTTGTGCCGACAGTGCGAAGGCGTGTCCGAGAAGAAAAAGAAGCGAGGCGGAGAAGGAGACAGCGAGAGAGAGAGAGAGAGAGAGAGCGAACGAGAGAGAGTGAGACAGAAGACGAACGTTCGTCCTCGAGGAATTCGAGGTAAAGGCTATCCCGCGCGGGTAAATTTCTATATATATATATATTGCGAACCGCGAACGGTGTACAGGGCTGCCCATCGCGGGCACCGCGCCCTAGAATACACCCAGGTGCCGTGACACCGGACGCGCGTACGGCCCATCGCGAGGGCAACGCGTCCAGCAGCGAACGAGCTGGACGCACACCGTCGCTTGGCCTGCGCGACTTCCATATTCTAAGTGATATTTATTGTTAATTTTACCGTTGTTAATTCTGTTATATGTAATCAGTGATCTATTGTTATTAATTTATTCGTTATTAAATATAGTCTATTTTGTTACTAAAAGATTAACCCGCGTGAATCAATTTTCCCCACGACCCGCCTGCTCCTCGACCGAGTTAGGCAAGCGCGAAAAGTCAGTGTATTGGCGCGTTGCGCCAAGTAGCTTTCCGCGCTTTCGCGCTCCTTATAGGTCGCGAAAACCCGTACGTCGAGGTGACTCCGCACGGAGCTGAATCCACCGGGATTCAGCGAACTTTGCAGCAGGACGGCCAGAGCAGCGGCAGCCAGGTAGAAGCTCAGCGGCGTTGCGCAGCTGGCTTACTCCAGGTAGGGGCAAAGGTGTACGCCAGTACGCGTTGCGTGCTGTGCTGACTATTGCACGTTTGCAGCTCGGCCAAAGGCTTATTAGCCACGGGCAATTGTTAGAAACAATTGTCCCACCTGTTACAACTTTTCATTATAATACATATAATTTTAATTTTTTTATTAATGTTTTATCTTCACTTTGATGAGTAAAAATCTGTTCTAATATATTAAATTATACAACAATAATTAATAAATATGTAGTAAGGCGATATATTTCTATAGCTTTAGATTTTAGATATGATGTTTGTTTTCTCCTGGAGGAAGTTTTACAATAGCTTTTCCAATTAAAACGCATTGAAAAAACATATTATAGAAATTTAGCGCATTGAAGTAAAGATCTATTTCATTTAGAAAATCAAACTAAGAGAGTACTATCGGTAGTGGAGGAGACAAATGCGTGTTTGGTCGCTTTTGACTTCCGAGGTAGGCCAAATCGCGGCTTAAATGTTTGAGTGAACTTGAAAATTTGTATCCGTTTACTTATATTAGCTCTCAAAATTGGTAATTCAACATTTGGATTTCTGTATTATATTTAGAAAATACTAATATATATATTTCTCAAAGTTTCGTCGAAATCAGAACAGCAGTTTTCATGAATTTCATGATTACAATTGTCGGAAACGTGAGTTCACATCTCCTAAGCTTACCTGTTAAAAACGTAAATATAAAATTTATATCCTAAGTCTGGGTGGGTGTAGCTTTCTGAATATTTATATGAGAAAGTTTGAGGTCAAAGCATACTAATATACAAAATTTCAGAGTTTTCTAATCCGAAACCGATAGTACTCCCTTAACTAAATTTCTTCCTTTTGTCCTGGCAATTAAATTTTTTTTGCGTAAAATAGGGCGTTATTAACACGTTGATATAGGTGTAGTATTTATCTAGCTCCATTTGTTATATCAAATAAAAATCCTTAAGGAAGGAAAAATAAAACTCTTAATATTATTGTTTATTTACCATAAATCACAGGAGCAATATTTTATGAATCGAATTCGAACTTTAAGGAGATCTCCAAAACATAGTTTGAGCTGGAAATATGAAAAACAAGTTCAGGAAATATCAAAAACAAAAGTTTAGGTTAATATGTTATTAATTCCAATGTTGCCTATAATAGTGCTTTTAGATTTTATAAATTCTATAATACAAAGTATATTTAGCTTTAACTTTTCTATTTTCTGTTGTACGATTCATACAAAATTTCTCTTACAATACGGCAAATGAGCAATAACGGAAAAGTCTTTAATTTTCTACTTTGAATGATATTATGGTAACGCAGGATTCCCGCTAATCACGGGGAACACTCGTGTATACCAAACTGCCGTAGCTTACAGGATGAGCGAGGGATATGAAGGATTCCGAGGATAGAGATAAGACAAGGCTTAACCTTAATAACTCCTTATATTATATTATATGTACAACTATATACAGGATGGACTATTGTCCTGAAATACGCCAGAGCTATAGCGAGATGAGCCCTGGGCGTGAGGCGGCGAGCAACTGTGGCTTTCCGGACGACTAGTTCGCCTCGAGCTCCATTCGAGGCACGAGAATCTGCTTGCGCGGGTGTCGCTGCCGTTCGACGCTTGGCCTGATCACCAGCTGGTTGCTTGGAGGGACGACAGAGGGCGCCACAGCCACTCCCCTCCTAGTGACTGTGCCGAGGGATAGGAACGATGAAGAAGAAGGCTTCGGAGGCTACTAGACATCTGGGTCCTGGAATGTGACGGAGCGCTGAGCTCGCTGGGGCTGCACAGCCTGCGCCTCGTCAAAATGCATGAAACCCGGCTTCAGGGTTTCCCTCGAGTACGTCTTTGGCACCCCGTTGACCTCGATGAGGTAGCATGGCATCAACGAGCTGCAACACTCGATGCGGGCTAGTGTACGGCTGGGTCAGCGGGGGCTTGGCAGCGTCAACCCGCTTGAAAATATGCGAGCACGTCTCTAGGTCCCTGTGGACAAAAAATTTAGGTTTGACGCGGTGGGAAGTAGGAGTAGGTTTAAGGAATCTGAAATGACTACGGAGTTTTTGGATAATGGTGATAGGATCTGCAGGTGCTTCTTAAGTCGTGAAGAAATCGCCAGGAACCCTCAGCGATGTTCCAAAAAGTAATTCTGCCGGAGAAGCACGTAGATCTTCCTTGAACATGACTCGGAGACCCAGGAGTACAGATGGAAGAAATTTGATCCATGTACCCTGACTAGTCACAGCTCTGCACGTCAAGACAGCTTTAAGCGTCCGGTGCCATCTCTCAATCATACCGTTAGATTGGGGATGATATGGCGTAGTTCTCATCTTGTCCGCTCCTATGAGTCGAGAGAGTGCAGTGAAAAGGGCTGACTCAAACTGCATCCCTTGGTTCATAGTTATGGTGAGAGGGATACCGAAGAGGCTAATCCAGCCACTGTAAAATGCCATTGCTACCGTTTCGGCCAGAATATCCGTTAATGGGATTGCCTGTGGCCATCTAGAAAAACGGTCAATTATAATTAGACAGTAACGATATCCGTCAACTTGAGGCATGACAATTAAATCCATGTGAATGTGGCTAAACCTCTGTTCAGGCACATAGATGTTTGTCGGTGGAGTCCTTGTGTGACGCTGAATCTTTACTCGCTAGCACGGAAGGCATTCATGAGACCATCGCAGAGCATCTTTCCTTACCCCAGGCCAGACGAACTTTTCCTTTAGGAGCTTGGACGTAACCCGACCGCTGGGGTGCGAGAGACCATGCACGACCTCAAAAGCTTTCTGCCGAAGCTCCTTAGGCAGGTAGGGACGGACAAATCCTGTTGACGTCTCGCAGAGGATGCGGTGGCCATCGATGACAAGCGGTTCTAGATTGAGCGAAGAATCGGCAAGCTCGTGGTCCGGAGAGATGTCTTCTCGCTGTTGGGCCTCATGGATCGTCTCAGCATCCAAGGTCGAGAAAGCATCTGCTACAACATTGTCGGTCCCACATACGTACTCCAGCTTGGCACGGAATTGACTGATGTACTCCAGCTGGTGACATTGACGTGATGAAGCTTTTTCAGGACGCTAGCCAAAGCCCTTGACAAGCGGCCAGTGGTCTGTCCGAATTACGAACTCACGACCCTCAAGCACGTGTTCGAAATATTTGAGCGCTGCAAAAACTGCTAGCAACTCCCTGTCGTACGGACTATACTTTACTTCAGTGGGCGACAGCTTCCTGGAAAAGAAACCAAGAGTTCACCAGACATCATCCTCCAGCTGTTCAAGTGACGCTCCCAGGGCCGCCGATGACGTATCCGTGGTGAGGCAAAGTGGAACTGACGGTGAGAGAAAATTCGTACTGGTAGCAGCTGCGAGGCTGTCCTTGCATTTCTGAAAGGCTTCGATGGCCTTGTCATACCAAACAATATTCGTTTTATCCCTCTTCTTAGAGCACGTAAGAAATCAGTTAACGGTGCTTGCATTTCAGCTGCATGCGGAATACAGGCATGAAAATAATTGATGATGCCGATAAACCGGCGTAAATCCATCACAGGCTCTGGACGGGAGTAGTTTGTGATACCGTCGATCCGATCAGCTGGTGGCTGAAAACCGGATGTGTTGACGCAGTATCCTAGGAACTTCACCTCTTCTTTGGCAAATTGGTACTTATCCCAGTTAACGATTAATTTATTTCTAATTAGTATATCTAAAACTATTCCTAGGTGCTCTAGGTGCTCTTCGAGTGACTTAGAGGCAATGACTATGTCCTCGAAGTACACTTTGACAAAGTCATAACCACGGAACAAATTATCCATAAATCTTTGGAATGTCTGAGAAGCGTTACGAAGACCTGGTAGCATGCCCACGAATTCAAAGAGTCCAAAGGAGGTAATTATGGCCGTCTTTGGGACGTCTTCTGGAGCCACAGGTATCTGGTTATAAGCCCTTTCCAGATCTAAAACCGTAAAAATCTTCGCACCATGTAGATTGTGAATGAGATCCTCTGTGCGAGAGACCGGATAGCGGTCAGGCACAGTGCCATTAAGACCACGAAAATCTCCAGTCGTACGCCATGTTCCATTTTTCTTACGCACCATATCGAACGGGCTGGCCCACTGGCTGCTCGACGGCCGGATGACGCCGTGGTACAGGAGCAAATCAAAATGCTCTTTGGCCGCCTTTAGTTTCTCACCAGTAAGTCGACGGGCACGATCGTGCACAGGTGGACCATTGGTGACAATGTGGTGTGAGACAGCTGGTACTGAAGGTCCTCCTCGAAGAGCTGAATCAGAGCAAGAAACACTCTGGAAACGAGAAACGAGATTAACAACTTGTTCATCTTTAATCTCCTTAAAATTAGAAGCTACGGATGCGATACTCGGAGTGGGCGCCCGATGAGTGACTCCTTCTGAGTCTATAGCAGTAGTTGAGTCATAGATGCAACAAAATTTAGCGTGACCACCTTGAGCCCATAAGTGTTGATGACGGATCCATTGGCAGCAACTAACCTGAGCTAACATGGAAGTCGTCTGAGCTTAGATGCTGTGTGTGGAACTAACGACACGATTGATCGAGAATCAACAAGAAACTTCAAACCTGTTGTCCTATCGAACATGTGCAGGCAGGTCTTCTTGGGCAGCTGCTTGTTGATGTTGCTGTTGACGTCAATACGGCTGCCGTCTGCGGTCACAGACGACAGCATCGCTAGTTTTCCTGGCTCCCGCTGTTCACCTGCTGTGGTGCCCTGTACGAGCACGGCGGCACGCATCGATAGGCATTTGCTCCGAATCGAAAGTGATGGTGGCAGTCTGTTGAGGCGATGAGGACTGCTCAACCTTCTTCTGTTGCGATTAAAGTTGCTTGCTCCCCGCTGTGCACCTCCAGGAGAGAGCTTTTTTAGCATTTCTCGGTTGATGCCGATGAGCACTGCTAACAAAAACTTAAATTGCGTAAAGTCTGACTCACGCTGCACCGCAGCGACTTGCTGAGTTTGTAGAACAGGGAAGCGCAGTAGCCTGCTGGTGCGGGGCCTGCTGCCATGGCACTCGCTGATATTCGATTTTCCAACAGATGATCAGCTGCTGCAATTAAATTATCAATATCATTTTTTTTTTGAAAATTGTTAAAACCCCTTTTGCATGAGGTAGTAAAGCGAGCCATTTCACGCGCAAAATATCTTCGCACGCCGTATCTCCTGCTAGCGACTGCATTTGTGGATACAGTTGAGACGGTTTTTTCTCGCCGAGCTCCAACTCGTTGAGCATTTTCTGCAGATTGCGGTCTGGGAAATCAGAAAATCTAGAAAGAATTCTCCTTTATAGCACATCGTATTTTTCCTCAGCATGCGGCGTCTTTAGCAGATCTGCAACTTCGATTAGCGCGTCTGCATCCAAAGCGCTAATCGTGAGGTGAAATTTCGACCCGTCTGATCTGATGCGTTTAACAAGAAAAACGGACTCGAGTTGATAAAACTAAAGCTGCGGTTGGTCTTTTATGAACTGCGGTAAGCTGAGCTCGTTGCCTCGACCGACGCCGTGCCGCCCGCTCCATCCAAGCCGCCTGTTCCGTTCGGCATGACTGGCGTGCGCTTGGTGTCCTCAAGCAATACTGACACACTGGCGTCCTCTGTGGGCGAGACTTGCAACTGCAAGACCGTGCGGCCGAACTCTTCTTGACTGGCGGAGTCGGTGGAATCGTCGGCGGCATCACCTCGCGGTGAGTCTAGTAACTCGCCCTCCGAGCGATCACAAACTTCACTATCGACCGGCTCGATGGCGTCGTTTTCAGCAAAAGCGCACGCAAAATTGACGGGATTGCTTTCTCGCCGCGTGAATTGCGCGTCTGCGTTCTCTATTGAGAGACTTCTGCCCCTACCTCTGGAGTGATGCGCAGCTGTAGGGGTGCTGCTGGCTGCCGACGAGAGTCTCTTCGCCGCAATGACCTAAATTATCCTGCTTCTTAAATGCCTAACAGGAGGTACTGGAGCGGTCTCGCTGTCCTCAGCGTCTTGTTGCACGGCTGCGAGTGGGCTTGATTACATACCCTGCTGTCGGGAACTAGAGGATTTCCTGGCACTCCTTGGTTCAGTACAAGAACACTCGCGAAGATTATTTAAATCTCGTCTTAAAAATGTAATTCTCACTCGAAGTCGAACGGGTTACCACTATGGTAATGCGGGGTTCTCGCTAATCACGGGGAACACTCGTATATACCAAACTGCCCTAGCTTACAGGATGAGCGAGGGATATGAAGGATTCCGAGGAGAGAGATAAGACAAGGCTTAACTTTGGATGGACTATTGTCCTGAAATACGCCAGAGCTATAGCGAGATGAGCCCTGAGCGTGAGGCGGCGAGCAACTGTGTATTGCTGGACGACTAGTTCGCCTCGAGCTCCACTCGAGACACGAGAATCTGCTTACGCGGGTGTCGCTACCGCTCGACGCTTGGCCTGGTCGCCAGCTGGTTGCTTGGCGGGACGACAGAGGGCGCGACAATATTATGGACCAGCAATTCGAAATAAATTAACCCAAAACCTCTTAAAAAATTGTTAGAAAAACATATTTAACAACACATATTATGAACTGGATACTTTAAAAAACAAAAATTTAGTTACACTCGTAATGTTTATTGTTGATCTTATGAAGTATCCACATATTTGAAAAACCCAACAAATGTAAACAAATATGTGCATCTATATTCGTCAGAAATACTTACTTGCAGATTCTTACTTTACCAGCTCCACATTTGTATATGTTGTGCGGGCTATTTTTCAAATATTATACTCTTTTTCACTAAAACGTTATCAAATGAAATATATATTGATATATTCATATGGAAAAATAAAATTATTATAAATTATTGAATATTCTTTAATCTAAATCCGAATAAAACCATTTCAATTTAGGAATTATTATTAACTTTTTTTTTATTTATTTTGTTCTTTTAATTATATTATTAAATTTTGCTTAAATATTTCTGGAATATTTTCAGACTAGGTTCTTCGATCTTTTTTAAACTATACGAATAATATTTCTGAAATATTTCTCAGCCAGCTACATACATTTATTTTTAAACATTACATTCAAATATTACTGAAATATTTCCTGAATATTTCAAGAAATATGTAAATCTTATCTTTCGAAACAATTTCATAAAAATATATTATAAAATATTGCTCAAATATTTCTGGAATATTTCCAAACATGTTACGTCGCCTTTTTCAAACTATACATGTAATATTTTATTAAATACTGCTGTAATGTTTAAAAATTATTACAAACAATATTTTTTTGACAAAATTTAGAAATATTTTCTGCAATATTTTGTGAAAGATTGCCAGAAGATTTCTTTAAATTTTTGAGAAAGATTACATAACGGGTGTGTAACGCGGTGAGAAGATTTTTAATTTTCTCCTTGTTACTCATGCGCGACTGATACATCAAAGGCCGATTTCGAGACGAAATTCTGCCATGACTGTGAGAGGAGTCTCTCCACCTTGCGTTCTGAAACATAGTAGCTTAAAAAAAATACTGCGTAGATTCGAATTAATTTTTTAGGAAACAAAAAGCATTTTTTTTACGGCGGAAATCTGGCGCCAGTCATCATCAACAGCCCAACAAGAGCTGTGTCCCGCTGCCTCTCAAAGGCAACGAGCCCAGGTACACCTGAAACGTTCATAAGACCTCGCAGCTCGCCGTATAATATCATCGCAACGAGCGTCACCGTCGGCCGCCAGCATTAGCTACAAGTTAAGTAAATCTTCGAAGAACACAGCTACTCTCTCCTTACTATGTCTCTCTCAGTTCTAAGCATCTGCCTGGTAAGGCAAAATATTCCATAGTGTAGAAGCTTATTTTTCTTTCCAAGGGCGTACGACAATTGCGTAACAGCCCACGGACAATGCCAGTCAATGCACTGTAAACATCTCTATATACAGTGTCTCCTAACTTTTCCCCCAGCGTGCATGGAAATTTCCAGTGCCTTACGCAATACGATTGTTACAGCATCAGGCGATTTCGGGAAGAAGAAGACCAGAGTCGAGAACCAGAGATCCCAACCTGACGTGAGGATTGCTCTCAAATCAGAGAGTCCGACGACGACGAAAAGTCACCAATCAGAGGCAGTGACGTGGAAGCCGGGTCCAAGGCCGCGGCCTTCGAGCCGACAGCGAGCTCAGACTCGGCAGACTCTTCTCCGGCCTCCCGGACGATCAACACCTTCCTGGCCACGGGACTTCATCCAACATCCGCGCCGCGAGTCCCTTCTGGACTTTGATTTTTTTCTTGTGTTCAGTCGTATAATTTTTAATTTTTTTATACGAATTATATTTTTTTTGTAAATTTGATTTAGTTTTTTTGTATATCTTCTCGCCGAACCTCTTCGTGTGACTGCGCTACTCGCTTCAGCCTTCACGCCATCGACGAGAAGGACACTAAGCTAAGTCACCACGTTTTTGTGCCTAATATGGGCTAGTAATTCGACGTCAGGTTGCCTTTCCTGCCCGGGCGTATAATAGATTATTTTTATACAATCTTATTGATACATTTTTTTATACAATTAATTAAATTTAAATTAATACTAGTTTTAAGGAAAAGTTAAATTAGAAAAATTAGATACTTTAAATTTAGTACGGTTTAGAGATAAAAAGTAAGATTCAGAATTAAGGTGGATGTAGCGATAATTTCGTTGGCGAACTTCTGTAAAATTGTACCTTGGTTCAAAATTTGAATTTTGTTCACTCACGGAAAAACTTTATTACTTTCAACGTGGTGCCTCTTGGGAGACTCGGTAAAACGTTATTGTATAAAATCTACAGCGTGTTCTCCCACTCGCATAGGTTCTCAGTGAAATAAAAGGTACTGCATTCATTTTAAATCTATATATAGCGATTATGATATTTTATTTTTTTTTGAGTTGCCTCACTCCTATGTGTGTCTGTTTGAACAAGCTTCGCCTATGTTTTCGTGTGTGAAGGTGAAATAAAAGAAAGGAAGCGGTAACCGTTGAGACCCCATGACTCTCCGCGTGTAGCAACAACTCTTAGCTAACCGTGTCTGAGTGTGAACACTAAAAGTAGTTAATATAAATTAGAACTTCCTTTCGGGGAAGAAGCGAGTAATAAATTTAAAGATTATGACGAGGGGCACTGCTCGTCACCGTTTGCCAAATTTTAACTAATTTGGAATACAGTGCCTGGCGCTCAAATTTAAATAAAACTATGACCCTTTGGAGGTCTATGTTTGATTGCTTGATGGCATATGCCGATTGGCAATTAATCATAATTTTCTTATTAATTTGCCTAATCTTCATATACCGTGGTTCCGGGCCGCATTCCTCAATAGTGGAATGAAATATTTCATATCAATAATTTTAAATAATATAATTAATATTACGGAAATATTTACGAAAGATTTCATTTGAAATATTTCTTAATATATTTCACTGGAATATTAAATAAATAAAATAAAAATAAATTAATAAATACAAGTAAATAAATAAAATAAAAATACTTTGATAAATAAAATTAAATAAAATAAAAATAAATTAATAAATAAAATTAAATAAAATGAAAATATATTATTAAATAAAATTAAATAAAATAAAAAAATTAAAAAAAAACTTTCTAAATAAGTGTATTAAAAGTTTCTTTTAATAATTTCTTTTTAATCATAATAAAATTAATTCTCATTTTGAAAAATTACTTGATTACAGTCAATCGAAGAAATCTTTAATAATAACAAAATAATTATAACTTTCATCGATACCGGTATCAATACTTTGGTATTGATAATTTTTTTAGGTATTGCCTATCCCTAGTCAACACGCAAATATATTCGCTTTATTCGTTCTGAAGTTGGCTTCGTGACGTGGAGTGATATTTGAACGCCAACACCATAAAGACTAGAGTAAAGGAGTACGAACGAAATGTTTAAGGAAAATTCTATTTTTTAATAGGCTTAAGTACAACTTCAAGCAGCAGGGAGCGCTGAAATCGACGGTTTCCTATAAATACAGATATACTAATTGAATACCGATACAATTATGTTCGAAAATACAAACAAGAAAGAAATATGTTGGCTGTAATGCATAGTATATTATGAAAAATTATAAATTTACTTTGCTCTGTATCGATATTAGCACTGGGTTTTTGTTTAAAGACAGTTTATTATAAATGTTTTGTTTACCATTTTTGTCAAATATTATTGTAAGTGCATATAGATTCAATAGGCATATTTGATATATGTTAATACCTTAATAAGCATTATAACATATATGAAAAAATTAACATTATAAATTTTTTACATATTTGTCATTTTTCGAAGTCCACCAGCTTTCGTCTTTGCTTTTTTGTCTGCATAACTACCATTTCACACATTTTAACAGCACATTTTTGTCCTACACCAAAATAACTTTATTTATAAAATTACTGTTATGTTAGTAATATTAAGCAGTTAACTCGTATTATTCATAATTAGCGAATTCGAAAAAGAAAACAAATCATCATAGCCTATTATCTCAGTCAAACACTACTGTAAATGAATCTCTGCAAGATGCAAAAGAAGAAACTTTAGACTTTTGTTCGGAGTATTTAAAAAAGGATGTAATCAGAAGTGATTTCAAAGAATTTTTGGAACTAGTCGTGATTTTTCTAGGCGGAAAATTACCTAGCAGTATAACTTTTCATCCACCTGAAGCTATTCACCATGCTAGATGAATGGCAAAAGCAATATATTGTTTGAAAATATTCATCTTTCGGAAACAATATTTGCTAGACAAAAAGGATGTTGAAGTAAAATGTAGAGACGTTTGCATTTTTATAGTACGAGTCTACGTTTAAGCCTGGTTTTGTGCTCCGTTTGCTGCTCCAGCACCAAATCAAGATTTAAAGTTTTGGTATTTAACTTGTGGTATTTAACTCCGCAACTAGCAGCACTAGATTTTTTTACTCTACTATTTCAAATGAAGAAAAGTTGAAAATGTGCGCAGCTCTGCAGTCAAATTCTAGTGCTTTTGTTTATGGAAAACGAATTAAGGCTAATAAAAAAAATTTGAACGAAATAGTAAATTCAAGTATTAGTGATTTTATTTATAGAGACTCTTATGAATTTTTTGAATGTTTTAAAATTGACACAACTTTTTTGGCGAAAAATCCATCGAAATGGACAAAAGAAAGAAAGTACATTCATGGCTTGGAAGTTGTTAAAAACTTTAAAGTCGAGAATGATACAGCCGAAAGAAAAGTAAAATTGGTGACTGAATTTAACAAACTTTTGACTAAAGATGACGAGCAATCGCAGTACCTACTACCTGTGATAAAAGATTACCGAAGCTTGTTTCCAGATAACAACAAGGAAACGTTGATGCAGCCATATGAATAAATATTTTGTTTGAATATGTGATTAGAGCATTTGATTGACTAAATATGTGAGCAAGCGTTACTTATAGAAAAAAAAATGGACATTTTTTTAACTATGATTTACAGCTAATAAAATAAAAAAAGAAACAAAAAACTTTAAAGGTTTTTGTTTGTTTTTCTCTAACTTTTGAGTTGTTTTTTAATTTTTACCTTCAAAATCTTGCTTCAAAAGATCGTTTTTCCCAATCTCAGCTTATAAATTTTCTTTTATTTTTTTATACTGATAAGTGTATGAGATTCTATTCAATTCAGTAGTTAAAATTATACGAAAATATTACAAATCAGCTTTTTGTCCTTCTTACCGCGATTTTTCCAAGTTTTTCGACGATTTCGGCCTTATAACTTTTTTTCTCAATTGAACTGGTGAATTCCAATAGCACCAGTGAATTTACCAGCTCGAAATACATGCAAATATGTGTAATAGAAAAAGAATTTACTGATTATAAGCGTTAGAAGTCAAGTTTTTCGGCGATTTTTAGAGATTTTCGACTATTTTGGCTTATAACTTTTTTATTTCACTATCTTGGCTAAAACCAATAGCACCATTCGATTCAGCAGCTCAAAATACATGGAAAAATATATTTTATAAGTTAAAATTCCACAATTCTCACTGGGTTTTCAAAGAATAAACGTTTTGGCCCGTTTTTTACATGTAAAATCCATAAGAAACTTCGGGTGCCTTGAGGGACGGGAAAAGTCGAGGCTATGGGTTTAAAACCTATGCACGCATGGTTTTTGAGATCTCTAGAAGCAATTTTTGCCCGGCCCGATTGAAAATAAAAATAAAAAAAATTAACGTCCGGACTAGTGTACACAGATTTTGGTTTCACACATATATAATTACATACAAACATACATACACACATACATGCTCGCAGAGAGATATTTTTTGAAAACATATTTTTGTGACTCAGGAACCTCAAAAACATCGAGATTTATCAAAATCTCTGATCCGAAAATTTCGTTACAAAGCTTTCTCTTTAAGAAAGTAAAAGTGGTGTCTCTTTATAAGTGATATTAATTGAACCATATAATGGTTACTAGATTGATATGGGTATTTTAGTTAATTAGGTTCTATTATTAAAAGATGCTATTCAATATAAATAAAATTATGTAATTGCAAATAACATGCAAAAGTTCATTCATATAATGTACATAGTAAACACTGTTGTTTTGTATTACATTTTTTCAAAACAAAATTATTGAAAAAAAATTACAATAATTAAAATTGTTTAGTTAGAAATAATTATATTTCAAAGACATTTTAGTAATTAATGAGTATCTTTTTCTCATTAACGATGCTAAACAGCTGTAGTTTTTTCTCGTCCTCTGAGCGGCGATGATAAAAGATAATGCGGGATCCCTAATTTGCTTAAGAGCTTTGTCATTGCTGCGCCCTCTCTACGAGCTTGGCTTGCGTCTTAAACATTGTAAAATAATGTAAAATGCTCACCAAGGCATTTTCTTATTGGACATAATAGACCACGTTACTTAGCCAGACAAAAACTTAATTACAATTACATATGCTCAATTACACTATAATATTATTTTTAATGATTAAATACGTATACATTCATTTTTATTTAAAATGTATAGGAAATAATTACCTATAGGTACTTAATCCTCCTAATGACAAAGACGTTACGGTGGCCCGCTATTAATTTTAACTACAAAGTCTTTACACATTCAGTTTCTTCACGGATTTCAGTTTTATAGTACGTCACAAATATTTTAAGCCCAAAGAGAAAAAGAACTCATATACACATTTTTGAAAAAATTACGTTTTTATATTTTTTATGCTTAAAACTTAATTCTTCAAATTATTATAAGTAAATACATTTTCAAAGTTTAATTTTATCTACATTTATATGAGTGATTCTGCCATAAATGTCCCACATGGCGTCAGGAATTTGCGTATGAGTGTAAGAATGAAAATAGATGTTTTGCCGGCTCTAATGTGTGTATGATGTTGCCCATTTTCTTGGATAAATTGCAGGAACCGATTGATTCATTGTCTTTTAGAATAAATCAATAAAATAGAGTCAAAATGTCAATATGAAACCTTATACCACGTGAAAAAAGAATCGAATATGTCAAATCTCCACAAACACGTTCCAAATTGTAGGGCTCATTATGTATCTTTTCATTAGTTTTAAAGCCAAATTCAACTAACTACTATGAAAACTGAATACATACTTTTTGTCCAGCTATTTTCCACCAAAATGTTCATAATAGCATTAATTGCTTTGAAAAACGTGCTATTTTACTTTTCAGAAGTATCTAGCGACGAATTTTTAAAATATATATCCAGAGTACACAAATGCAAATGACAGGTGAAAGGTTTGATAAATTGCAAACGCGCACAAGAAGATTTTATAGTTTTGTAACGTACAAAAACTTCAGTCATTTCCGCCCCTTATAAACCACAATTAACATTATGTTTTTTGGTCAACAAAATATATTTTCTTATAGTATTTGATGGAAATGAGAATTATCTATAAGGAAAAATTTTAATAGCAAGTATACGAGACGCTACAAGCGTTTTTAACCTAAAATGTCAGTTTCGCCCATGTCAGTTCTGTCCTCTGTTAACATTCTATAATAGTGTGTACATTTTGATAGGAATACTTTTTAACGTATCCTATTCAAGTATTTTGTTTTAAATATTATTATGAGAGTAAAAAATCGTCAAACAGTAAGAAAGAGTTAGTTATGGAGAAAATATTTTTTTTGATCTAATAAATTTCCGGATACTTTTAAAGCTAAACTGGGACAGTTACGGCAGAATCACGCATATATAAGTTTTCAATTAAAATTGAAAAGTAAAATTAAATTTATATTTTTATAACAAAAATATTTATATTTATTTGGCCAAAGGCTGTAGCCAAATAAACATAGTAAAATTGCCCTGTGCTAACTAACTATTCTAACCATTCGAAAGATAGTAACGAACGCCCCCCCCCCCCCCGCCCCCATCGGCTACATTAGGTTTGGTGGTCAGAACACCAAAAAGTAAATGTATTTTTCTGCTGTTTTTTGTTAGGTATATACGGGCTTCAACAAGGTTTATAGCCACTCTTTTTACTTATTTCAACGTAACTTACAGAATAAAATAAATTTTCAATAAATATTACTTGCATAGTTCAAAAAAGATTGCAGAAAATGTTTGGAAATCTTTTAGAAATATTTCAGCAGCGTTATATGAAATATTTCTAAGAAATCGTTTCGAAAGATATTATCTCTATATTTCTTGAAATATTCTGGAAATATTTCAGTAATATTTTAAATATAATAATATATATATAATATTACCAGAATATTTCATGAAATGTCTCAAACAAACGCATATGAAACATTTCTGGAAATATTGCTAGTTATCTTTTAGAAATGTTTAAGAAACATTTTTCGTATAGTTCAAACCAGATCGCAGAAATATTTTCGGAATATTTGTAGAAATATTTATGTAGCATCTCTCGAAATAATTTCTTAAAAGTATTTCATGAAATATCCCTGAAACATATCTCAGAACTCCAGCCATGTTCTGCGATATTTCTTGAATTATAAGAATAATATTTCTGAAACATTTATAAATATAACTGGGAATATTTCAAGAAATATTACATAGGTATTTGTTTGATATATTTCAGTAGATAGGCTGTAGGCATACTGGCTCACGCGGGTTCTGTATCATGCCAAAGTGATACAGAATCGGTCGTGTGTATAAGGCCTATCCCTGTTTGTCCCCTTCTCCAATTTTTGAGCATTCGTATTGTATTTTTTAAGCCCCTCCCCTGGATTTACCCCCTCTCAAAGTGATACAGAATCGGTCGTGTGTATAAGGCCCATGCCTGGTCCCTTCTCCAATTTTTGAGCATTCGTATTGTATGTTTTAAGCCCCTCCAATGGATTTACCCCCTCTCAAAGTGATACAGAATCTGTAGTGTGTATAAGGCCTATGCCTGGTCCCTTCTCCAATTTTTACCGGATTCGTATTGTGTGTGTTTTAAGCCCCGCCTCTGAACTGTCCCCTCTTAATGTGATCTAGAATTCGTATCTGATTTTTTCTATCCCCACTCTGTAGGCCCGAATACGTAAGCGTTTTACTCCCACCCGAAGAGAGGGAAGAGCTCTTTGCTCCTCTTTTCAAAGAAACAGATGGCAAGCGTAGGAAATGGAAAGTAGCCGAAAAGAATGAAAAGAAAGGGTCAGCCTTTCTTTCCTCTGCTTTTAAAAATAGATGGAACGTTGCTCACTGACTTTGCTAGCAATACACGTCATCGTCGCAGGTATGCGCTGTAGATGCGCGCAGATAGCAGGAACATTGCATCAGTATACGGCCTTCGAGAACTTACTGTGCGGAGGCGCAAGTTCGAAGGTCCTCGCGCAGGTAGTAGTAAATTACATTCCAGCAATAAATAACCTTTTGAGAAAGGCATACTGCGCGCATACATTCGAAAAGTCTATTTTCGAGCCAAAACACTGTCAGTTTTTCTCCGCAATACACGCTATACTACAGTATGTCATAGCGTGTGTTAAAGGTCCTTGTGCAGGTAGTAGTAAATTGTCCCCAACAATACACGACCCTTAGAGAAAGGCTTACTGCGCGCACGCTTGCTTTTTTTTTAGGCCTATACGCTGTCAGCTTTTCGGCGAGAAAAGATTTATTACAGCAAGGCTTGGTACAGGTTGAAGGACTTCGCGCAGGTGGCACTTTTCCCAGCAATAAACAACCTTTTGAGAAAGGCATACTGCGCGCATGGGTTCGAAAAGTCAATTTTCGAGCTAAACCACTGACAGTTTTTCGGCGAGAAACGATTTATTACAGTAAGGCATAGCGCGTGTTGAAGGTCATTGTGCAGGTAGTAGTAAATTGTCCCCAACAATACACGACCCTTGGAGAAAGGCTTACTGCGTGCACGCTTGCTTTTTTTAGGCCTATACACTGTCAGCTTTTCGGCGAGAAAAGATTTATTATAGCAAGGCTTGGTACAGGTTGAAGGACTTCGCGCAGGTGGCACTTTTCCCAGTAATAAGCAACCTTTTGAGAAAGGCATACTGCGCGCATGGATTCGAAAAGTCAATTTTCGAGCTAAAACACTGACAGTTTTTCGGCGAGAAACGATTTATTACAGTAAGGCATAGCGCATGTTGAAGGTCCTTGCGCGGGTAGTAGTAAATTGTCTCCAACAATACACGACCCTTAGAGAAAGGCTTCCTGCGCGCAGGAAGCCTTTTTTTTTTTTTTTAGGCCTATACGCTGCCAGTTTTTCGGCGAGAAACGATTTATTACAGCAAGGCTTGGTACATGTTGAAGGACTTCGCGCAGGTCGCACTTTTCCCAACAACTTTGACGCCAGCTTCTAGAGATGCGCTTTCTCGTCATCAAGATTGTAGAAACTTTCACGAAAAAAATGTGTAGGCGTGGATGTGACCGACAGGGAGGTGGTTCTTAAAAAATTCTGGGAGGAAAATTTCTGCAAGGCAGGCGTTTTTCTAATTAAGGGAGGAGAATTTTTAACCAATCGCAGAATTTCTTGAATAAGTGAAAGAAGGGGTAAGCTCTTCTGACGATATAAATTCTAGGGCGCAAACTAGGGTCAGTCAGTAAACTTTCAAATTTCAAAAAATTATACGAACTTGAAATTTGAAAGAAAAATTCGAGATGGCAAATAGCAAGACGAATTTGCAAATGATGCGGGATCGTATCCGGTGGCTTATTTCTAACGGGCCCACATTGCTCATGATGCTTGACCATGTGTCGTGGGCAATGGATGCGATACATTCATGTAAGTATCATTTTATAGAATTTTATTAATAATAATTAAAATAATATTATGTTAAATGTTTATTTATTTTTCAGTACCACCAATACCCCCTGTTGCTGCTATGCAACAGTTATATGAGGGAATAGTACCTCAAGAGAGCGCACCGGTTGCTCGCTCGCCGAGATCAAGGTCGAGCTCGAGATCCAGCTCGAGTTCCAGCTCGAGTTCCAGCTCGAGCTCTAGTTCCAGCTCTAGCTCGAGCTCAAGGGGCAGCTTAAAGGCTGCGAAAGGAAAAAATATACAGGATGTTGGTCGGATTCCAAAAATTTCATCGCCGAGCAGCAGCAGCGGCAACAGCAACAACGAGCGAAAGAGGAAAGCTGAAGGTAACTATTTTTTTATTAATTTTTTTTTTATGTAAAACTTAAATAAGGTAAAGTGCCCAGTACTTGGACAAAACGAAAATTGTGACCAGTACTTGGACCGTGACAAAAATTGTAATTACTGATAAAGATGATAAAAATATGTATTCGTTGGCATTCATTCGGATAGTTTATGATGTGTAGTATATAATTTAACCAAAATTATCTTAATTTACGTCTTAAATTTGTTATAAATGTAAATATAACATTTTGAGGTTATGTCGAGAACTGTAATATGCCGAATGTATTGTCCAAGTTTACGTCCACTGCTTTTTCTGAACCCAGGAGTTGGACACATTTAATTCATATGTCCAACTACTGGGTCCTAACTATGTCCAAGTACTGGGACCAGCTTGGCATATGATGTCCAACTACTGTGACGTATAGTTGAATTTTTAAACTTACTTTATTAGTATAAAAAAGTATGTAAGCGTATTTTTTCTTGTACTAATAATAGTAAAACATGCCGAATTAACGATTAGATTAAAGATTTGGGAAAAATATTGAGTTTCGGCTCTATAAACACTGATTCCGTATTTTCGTTTCAAAAAGTGTCCAAGTACTACCTACTTTACCTTAATAAATAATAATCTAATAATTTGTTTTTTTTCTTTTCTTTTATAGATGAAGCTGAAAACCAGCCGAGGCCGAAAACGCCTTCCACGCCACCCCATTTGCATACGATGAAGTCACCTTCCAGGTCGACAAAGATTGGTAAGAAATACAAAAATTTAAAATTTCATTTTATTTTAATATTTATATTATATTATATTTTAAAACTATTTTTTTTTGCCATTTTTATTTTTTCAGATCTAGTGAAGGACGACAAAGCTTCGCTTCAAAGTAAGCAAGCGAAACGAGATTGGCTGCGAATGCACAGCCGAGTGCAGGATAAAACGAAGATAGCAGCAACAGTAGCATCACCATCACTACCATCACCTCCACCACCACCACCACCGCGACCATCAATAGTAAAACCTCGCATCGTAGAAGATGTGACATTCATAGAATAGATATTATGTAATAATATATATATATATATATATATATATATATGTAAAAAATAATTATTTTATTATATATTAATTTTTAATGTAATAAGTGTTTTTTTTTGAATATAATGAAAAAATATTTTTTCAACTTGTTTTCGTTTATTCCCCTTGTCATTTCCTCCATTTTCCTTTTCCCGATATTGTCTATATGATGAACAATGCTTTATTCTAATTAATATAAAATATCCGCAGTAACACCCACATGTACCCTATGTTTGCTATAGATTTATCTATTATATTTTAATTTTATATTTGTGAAAGAATAATATCGTAAAATGATTTTACTTTTAATTTTTTTTTATTCAATCATCAAGCTTCTGTTTTTTTACACAATATTTAATAACAATTTATTTCCAATATACACATGAGTATGTATTCCTTTTAGAAATGATATCTACTTCATCTTGGCCAAATTTAGCATCCAAATAATCTAGTAGCCATGCTCGTATTGAGATAACATTATGTACAGCGCATATAGGTTTCCTTCTAATGCAGAGAATGTGATTAAAACATACGTAATGCTTATCGCTCGATAACGTTTCTAGTGATGGACATCCAAAGTCTTCAACGTTTGAAATTAATCTGTAAATAAAAACAAAAACGTAAGAAATACGAGCATAGAAAAGTAAAAGTATGAAAAAGTATGAAAAAGTATGAAAAAGTATGAAAAAGTATGAAAAAGTATGAAAAAAGTATGAAAAAGTATGATAAAAGTATGAAAAAGTATGAAAAAGTATGAAAAAGTAATGAAAAAGTATGAAAAAGTATGAAAAAAGTATGAAAAAACATGATAAAAATATGAAAAAGTATGAAAAAGTATGAAAAAAGTATAAAAATAGTATGAAAAAGTATGAAAGTAGAGTCATATTATATATCACTTACACATTTGGTATGAGATATCTTAGCCATTGCACTTTCTGTTTTCCCTTAACGTATAATTTCTCAATCCCTTGCGAGCAAATTTGGAAAATTCGTTGAAGACGATGATAAGGAATATCACCAGCGTCCCATGCAATTCCATGATGATACTTCTCCACCCAGTGAGTCATACATTTTTCTTCTGCTGTCAGTTCTTCCAATGTCATAGGAGGTTTAAAGAGGTATGCAGTCGGTAAAGCAGTTTTCTTTAAATTGAGAAAACTTACTTCTTTGAAAATGAAAGAATCCTCTGCTATTCTTTGGAATCCTTGAATGTCACAAATATAAACATTCTCTTCTTGAAATTGCAGTATGGCATTTCTGAACATCAAGTCGTAGTCACGTGTTCTAGCCATCTTACAGCTCTGTAGTTGATAGTTCAGTACGAAGTGAACTCAGAGAATGAATAGGAAAATTCTCTCATCCTGATTTTATAACAAGAAACTCCGCCTCAGGCTCTTTTAGGATTGGTCGTTCAAAAAAGAAAGTATATTCTTGATTGGAGGGATTAAAAGCCGCTTTTTGATTGGTTCAAACGGAAGAAAATTCATCCCTCCCATAAAAAATCTCCTCCCTCTTCCCAAAAAGAACTATTTTAGTTGGTTCAAATGAAAGAAAATTCATCCCTATTTTCTACCTCTACTTACGTCGACATTGCATACAAAAAGGCAAGCAGTTTCTTGGATAAGCACAGTTCATCTATCGCGGTCAACGAGTTTTAGTCTTGACTATCGTGCACATTTGTGAAGTCCTATTCTAGTGTCTATTTTAGTGCTATTACAGTGAGAAAAAAGCAAACATGACATCCATCGATCTTTCTGAACGCCTTGTTCAGCTTCTTCGTGATACTTTACAAAGTGTAAATGATTTAAGTAATAACGATATTCATTATTGGTTGGACATGTGTAATTCAAACATAAAAGAATTAAATGAAAGAATTGCAAAATCTAAACTTACAAGAGGAGAGAAACAGAAATGTCAAACTTGCATGACTCATCTTTCGTGCGTGCAAGTTGAATTTGAACAACATCTTCAACGAGGAGGTAATCTACAATCTGAGAAAACAGAAGCTAGTGTAGAGTGGCGAGATGTGCAGTCGGCATTCCAAAATCGAATCAAGACTGGCGTAGTTGTAAATATAAAACACATGGACATTGTGAGTTTCTTAAGTGATGCACAAAAGCTCTTCAAAGTTAAGGCACAAGAATGCTTAGAAGAATACAATGCTGTGAAAATAAATTCAGATTTTATCTCGGAATTTTCTATGCAGAAAAATGGAGAGGAAACGACCGATATTAAATATTTCACGAGTGAAAGTGCTACAGTATACATGTCAACAAATTTAGAGGAATGGTTTAAAGACTATATCAAAGAGCCCATTCTTACACAACTAGAAGAATTTCAGGAAAAGGATTCCGGCTGGACATTGAAGAGTATTAAAAGTTTGTGTATAAACATGAAAAAATATTCTCCATTCAAGGGCAGTTCTTATATTCCTCTCCCAAAGTTTATAGAAAACAAAAAAGCATGTGTTAATGTTCATAACAATGACAATCAGTGTTTCAAATATGCTATTCTTTCAGCATTATATCCCAGCAAATATAATTCCAACAGAGTTAATCAATATCGTGTACATGAGAACGAGTTGATCTTTAGTGATATACAGTTCCCAGTAAAACTGAAAGATATTTCAAAATTCGAAAAATTGAATAATATTTCAGTAAATGTATACATGCTCAGAAAGTATGGTTCAAAATTTGAAGTATCGCCTTGTCACGTTACGTCAGAAAAGAAGGCTGAACAAGAAAATCAAGCAGAAGAGGAAGATCGACATGTAAATCTACCAGAAAATAATAATCAACCAGAAAAGAAGAGTAGACATGTAAATCTACTTATCATTCAAGATTTTTACATTGATGAGCATGAAGAAAATAATTTTGCTGATGGTGATGAAAGTATGCCTAAATACCATTACGTTTGGATCAAAAGCATGTCTCGTCTTCTGGGTTCTCAAATGTCTAAAGCTAATAGAAAATCATACCACTATGAAAGGTGTTTACAAGTTTTCTATAATGAAAAAAGATTGGAAATTCATGAAAATCATTGTAAAAATATGAATAATTGCCGAATCAATCTGCCAGACTCAAAGAACAACATTCTCAAATTCGAAGATTACAAAAAGAGAGAAAAAGTTCCTTTCGTTATTTATGCTGATTTTGAATGTTTATTGAAGCCTACTGAGAATGAGAATGCTTTTCAACTACATGAAGCATACAGCATAGGTTACTACACAAAATGCAGCTTTGATGACAGATTATCTGTCTATAAATCTTACAGACAAAAATTTGGAGATCAAGAGACACCTGCAGAATGGTTTGTTCGAGAACTAAAATCAATAAGTGAGAAGATAGATCATCTGTACAAGAATCCTAAACCAATGAAACTCACAGCTCTAGAAGAATTATCTTTCCAGAGGTCAACTGTTTGTCATATATGTCGAAAATCAATCCGTGATGAAGAACTTGCAGTGCGAGACCATTGTCATTTTACAGGACGGTATGTTATTAGTTTAGTTATATTTAAAATTAATTTTTGGTGATTCCCAAAGAAAAAAAAAAAATGAATTCTTTTTTTTCTTCAGTTTCAGAGGTGCAGCTCACAATTCATGTAATTTGAATTATAAGAACTCAAGATTCATTCCCGTTGTTTTTCATAACCTCAATTATGATACTCACTTCATTTTGAAAGAGATCGCTACTTCTACATTGATGAAAGGACGAGTTAGTCTAATACCTCATAATAAGGAGAAATATATTTCGTTCACGAAATACATAGATGACTGCGACATCAGCTTTAGATTCATAGATTCTTGGCGTTTTCTACCATCATCATTGGAAAAACTCGCATCATATCTACAAAACGTGCCTATAGCGGTGAAAGAGTTTCGATCAGATGGATTCACAGATGAAATGATAGATCTTCTCAGACGGAAAGGTATATTTCCATATGATTATGTAGACGCATTTGATAAGCTATCGTCTACAAAATTGCCAGAAAAGAATGAGTTTTATAATAAACTAACAGATTCCCATATTGCTGAAGAAGACTACAAGCATGCTGTTCGAGTCTGGGATAAGTTCAATATAAAAACATTGGGAGAGTATTCCGATCTTTACTTAAAAACAAATGTTCTACTATTGGCTGACGTTTTCGAAAGTTTTCGAGAGACATCTCTTAAAGCTTATGATTTATGTCCTGCTCACTTTTACACGACTCCAGGGTTAACATTTTCAGCAGCTCTTAAAATGACAAAGGTGGAATTAGAGCTTCTTACAGATATTGACATGCTAATGTTTATTGAAGCAGGCATTCGGGGAGGAATAAGCCAGTGTTGTAATCGATATGCTAAGGCAAACAATCCATACATGGGTTCTTCATACGACGAGAAACAGAAAACGAAGACACTCTTATATTTTGATATAAATAATCTGTATGGGTGGGCGATGGTACAGCATTTACCGATTGGAAAATTCAAATGGATTGACTTTGAGGCGAATCCAAGCTTCTTCAATACACCACCAGATTCAGATATAGGTTACATTGCTGAAGTAGACTTGGAGTATCCTGAGGAAATACATGATGAACATCGAGACTTCCCTTTCTGCACAGAGCACCGTGCACCACCTGGCTCAAAGCAGAACAAACTTCTCACTACTCTGAACGATAAGAAAAAGTATGTGATTCACTATCGAACACTCAAACAGGCGCTGGATAATGGACTTCGTTTGAAAAAGGTGCATAGAATTCTGAGTTTCGAGCAGAAGGCCTGGCTTAAACCTTATGTCGAATTAAACACTGAGAAGAGAAAGCAAGCGATGAATGAGTTTGAAAAACTCTTCTATAAATGATTAATTAACGCTGTCTATGGAAAGTGTATCGAGCGAGAGCGGTCTCGTGTTGATGTACGATTAGTAAATAAATTCACAGGCAGATATGGGGCAGAAGCACGCATAGCTCAACCACATTTTCACAGCTGTGCAATCTTTGATGACAATTTAGTTGCTATTCAGCTAAAGAGAACAAGTATCACAATCAAGAAACCGATATACGTTGGTCTTTGTATCCTTGATTTGTCCAAGACATTAGTTTATGATTTCCATTACTCGTATATGAAACAGTGAGTAGGAGAAAAATGTAAACTTCTTTATACAGATACTGATAGTTTGATATATGAAGTTGAGGACATTGATATGTATAAAATAATGAAAGAAGACATTCACAGGTTTGATACTTCTGATTATGATGAGAATAATCAGTTTAACATTCCACGTGTCAATAAAAAAGTCCCAGGATTAATGAAAGACGAATGCTGTGGCAAAATCATGATGGCATTTATAGGTTTACGAAGCAAAATGTGCAGTATTTTAGTTGATGGAGGAGAGACAGTGAAAAAAGCCAAAGGTATAAAATCCAGCGTTGTGAAGAAGACAATAACTTTCGAGGATTATAGAAGATGTCTTCACGATCTTATTATTGTAAAACGTGATCAATGCAACATTCGTTCAAAATTGCACATAGTGCATACTGAAAGACAGAATAAAATTGCTCTTAGTCCTCACGATGATAAGAGATTCTTATTGCCTCAGAGTACAGATACTTTACCTTGGGGTCATTTTCGAATCATGGATGAGCAGATGGCGCAAGCTGCACTTCGAATAGAGGAGGATGCTGAAAAACAAGAAATAGTGGTAGGGATGGAAGTGGAGAGGGGGTATGAAGTATCCAATGAAAGTGGGGCAACGCAAGTGGGGATGGATGTTGCAGAAGATGAAAGAGAGGGGGAAATACGAGGTGGGGGTGATGCAGCCAATGAAAATGGTGAAAGGCGAGAGGGGATGACACTTTATGACAATGAAGGTGAACAAATCAGAATTGAATATTATGTATTATGTATGTATTAGGGAATGAACTATATCAACAGACAGACCACGACGAGGAGCACATTCGAGCAATCGAAGAGTTCGAGAATTATCATCCTTTTGGGAAGAAACCAAGACTCAACTAAATTTCTAAGTAAGTTCACAGTTAATTCTCACCAATTTTCTTTTTTTTTTGCTCTAACAAATCTTTTCTCTATTAGAAGTTCTTATTTTTTTACTTTTTCCAGAATGGATCTATCTACACATAATAAGATTGGTGAACGCGACTTCTTGCCAAGGAAGAAAGTAACAGACTTGGAAAAAGATCATCAGTACATGGTGACAGCACTTAAGGAGGTGAAGACGAGATTCGGTACGAAGGTCGTAGCCGAACTCGACGAAAGTTTTCAAATCTTTTTACCGGAGAAGATTTCATCAGCCATCCTAAGAGATCAAGAGTTTTTTGACATACTCTCCAATACTGCAAATAAAATGAATTTATTTGTGACATATCAGGGTGGATCTTCCTTTAAGTTTGAATGAAATACGCAGCTTGCTTTGATTATAATACTTATTTTATTCAGATTAAAACTTGTACATAATAATACATAAATAAATACAATAACATAATATGATTGCTTTCTTATTTACTAGTACCTACATTATTGCGTTTACATTAATATTTTTGGTTAAATCTTGGCTAAATCAAATAATTTTTTTTTATCTATCCAACTATTATGCTCATTACTAAAGCCTAACCATTTAACATATGCACGATTTCCACTTTTCTTTAAAACTTTTTCTACTAGATAAATTTCTGGATACATAGTTTTCTGAATTTCCGTTTCATAAAAGCCGCCAGAGATGGGTTTATCATAATAATCTTTGACATGATAAGTTACCGGATTGGTTTTTACAACTCGTGATATTGTGAAAATTTCAGTAGACCAATTTGGTGTATAACCTTTTTCAAAAACATGTTTTATCTTACTTATCCGCACTTTATCTCCTACTTTAAATTTCGGTTTTTTCGCAGGTAATTTTTCATTTGGAAAATGCTTCTTGACCTCTCTTTCATTTGCCTACGTAACATTTTTAGGCTCAATTCCTATTGTCCGATGTTTTCTTGAATTGTAAACTTTCACCAACTCAGGCAGGATATCCCACCATTTATAGCTCCCTTGTTTGCTGAACTCTATCCACATTGCATTTTTTAACGTTCTATTAAAACGCTCACATATGCTTGCATGAAGATTACTATGCGAAGAGTATAGGTTTATCTTGTACTTCTTCATAAGTTTCTGAAAGTTTGAATTGTAAAATTTGTCGGTACGCGTTCTTGTTTCAGTATTGACTCCATAGCTAGAGTAACATCATTACCACTCTTTGACTTGATTGGTATAGCCCATGCATACTTTGAAAATGTATCTATGACAGTAAGTAAGTAGCGAAAACCTTTGTTTTCGCTGGCGTATGGAATCATTTCTACAAGATCAGCTTGCCAAGTCTCATTTATTCCACGTATATCATATTTTCTTCGCTTGTAGATGCGGCGAGCTGGTTTGTGCAACTCTTCAGCTATTTTTTGTCGCTCCATTTTTTTTTTTTTTTTTTTGATAATATGTTTAAGATTTAAGAAAAACTTTTATTGAGTCAGAATTTTTTTTTTTTTTCAAAGCATTCTTTCAATTTTGTCTCAAGATTATCTAATCGAATTTTAAGATGAGAAAGAACCTTATTGATTGTATTTAATTCAGTGTTTATGGGAATCTCTAAGTCAACTTTCGTTACAGCCATTATGTTAGTTAGATTTCTAACTTCTTTACTTATAGTTGTCAGAAGCACTTCCAAGGTGACTGCATCATTAGGCTGACTTGGATAAGCAAGGTTACATAACCTTTTATTTTGTAAATCAAAATTACCGTCTAATGTAAGATTATAACCAATGCCTGGTGGACCGCGACTCGCTTCTTGCGTGCCCTCAAGTTTTCTTCCGAACACGTCGAGACTCATGATGCTACTGATCTTATAAGAAAACATGCATTTCAATATATATGTCCAGCTTCACGTAGTTCCTCAATGATCGATTGTATTTCATTGTCGTGATTGTTATTTCCAGCAGATCGTTCCACAACTAATAATCGCAGTCGCTCGATAAGCTCGTTTGGATCATCCCAGTAGACTAGATCTATAGAAGAATTTTTCTTTGCTATTTTATATTTAGGTATGAGGCCTCTTCCGGTGGTGGATTTATTTTTACGATCGCTGCGGAACATGGGTCCTATGATATTCATATAATTTCTACTCTTCGAAGTGCGTATACTCTCATCTTTGCTGTATCTTTTCCGATGAGCATTTGATGCTTCCAGGATGCTGCGATAATTTTTTCGATCTGTTGAACTTATAAGATTGTCATCTGGTTGTTTCTTGAAGAGTAATTCCATTAGACCCCCACTTTTAGGATAACTTTTATCTCTCACTTTTACCATTTTATCATGAAATTGAATTTCTGAATCGCTAATCATATACACTCCATTGACGTTCCGTACTCCGTATATGTTATCGATTTTGCTGCGGCTTTCATTTAACAATGATAAAAGTCACTTGATTCATTTTCTTCAAGCGCAGATTTGAATGTTGAATTCATCATTGTGCCATCCATCGAAGAAAAATCTGCATCACCATCATCATCATATGCGGAACCCGACTCATTTATATCATTTACTATATAACTTGATCGATCGAATCTCAATTTCTTCCTCGGTTTCCTGTTGCTGTCTATATTCAAAATGTGATTAGAAGGTGGCAAGCTTTCGACTTTCGAATCGACGAGCTTCTCGAGTGGTGTAATGACTGGTTTCAATGTATCACCAATAACTTTTTCAAAATCTTCTCTCTCCTTTTTCAATAAAGAGTATTTTTGTTTAATAGCCTCACGTGCTCGCAAGAGCTCGCTGAGAATATTCTTTTCTTTCTTGAAGTCTGACATGCTAACGAGATGCTGTCTACAATTGAACTGTAAGTTTCGGATTCATAACTTCTTTTTTATTGCAAAACAGTCAAATCCTTTTCCGTATCTACCATCATCCATCACTCTATCTTTGTCGATAACAACAAATCCATACTTATCATTCTTCCAGCATTCAGAACAAAGATTTCGAAATTCATTGAAAGTTAAATCAGTATTGACATGATCTTCATAGATATGTTTTAGATTAACATCGTCTTGACGATAAATTACTAACATATTAATATTGTCCCTTACGAGGTGTTTAGGTATACGAGCGTACGACTGACATTGATAAAAGCTGTCTACACTTTTATGTCTTCCCATACAGAAAAATGCTCTGACGTTTTCCTGCTTCTCACAAGCCACATCATCAAAAATCATAATTGAATTTGGTCGGGCTACATCTGGAGATGCTACAGATCCATGCTCACTAAAAGGTAGATATGGTACACCTTTTATTAGTTCCAAAACTTTTTCGAGAAATTGATACTTTGGCTAAATCAAGGATTCAGAGTATACATACAAATTTTCAAATCTAAGACCATTGGGATGTGTAATTAGAGCCAATAAACTATTTGTTTTTCCACAGTTAGATGGCCCGCAGAATACTGCTCGTATAGTATCAGGTAGTAATTCTCCATGACGCTTCCTTCTCTTCTGTTTTCCGAAATCAAAGTTTGTGACGGGGAGTTTGACGTTCTGCTCGCCAAAATCCATGTTCACGTGTCAAATTCTAGTTTGATCTTGAACTGTGGAAATATAAACGCATGTTTTATATTTTGATCTTTAGTTATAAAACAACACTCGAAGAGAGATGATCGTACATAAATCTCGGAAACAGCCGAAAGGTTATGGATTGCTTGATAAAGTGATCAATAACTTGCCGATTGAAATGCATCTTCCTGGATATCAATACTGTGGTCCCGGGACTAAATTGAAAAAACGATTGAAAAGAGGTGATCCTGGAATTAATCCGCTTGATCAGGCATGCAAAGAACATGACATAGTGTACTCTGATAAAAATGGCGACCGTAAAGCAGCTGACATGAAGCTCGCTGATAAAGCTTGGCAACGTGTTCAAGCCAAGGATGCCAGTCTTGGTGAAAAAGCATATGCTTTTGCTGTTACAAATGCTATGAAATTAAAAGGAATAACTGGAATGGGTCTAAAATTTAGTAAGTTAGTGACGGCTGCTAAAAAATCAATGACACCAAGTAAATGTTCCCGCAAGGTTATTCAATCCGCCTTGAAAGGTGCACGTCAAGCTGTTAAGAAAGTTGGTGGTAAGAGGAAAGTTATCATTCCACGTGTTCTTCCAATTCCATCAAAAATTGGTGGAGTTCTTCCGTTTCTCATACCGTTGTTCGCAGGACTAAGTGCGACCGGTGCTCTGGCAGGGGGAGCTGCAGGAATAGCTAAAGCAGTAAATGATGCTAAAGCTGCACAGAAAAACCATGAAGAAAGTAAGAGACATAATAAGGCAATGGAAGATATTGCTTTAGGCGAAGGTCTCTATCTTAAACCATATAAAACTGGAATGGGATTATTTATGAAACCTCATGTTGGTCATGGTCAACTTACTAAAAAAAAAAAACTTCGATTTAACTTTGCCAAATCGTCCACTGACTGACTATGATCTTCTAAAATATGCTCGTATGTTGCAAATTCCACATTTCCGAGGTGTTTTTATGAGAAATAGTCTGCCTTCCGATGGTCCATGGAGTAATGAATCTGCTATTGTTAACTTGGATGACATGAAAAATAAAGGCACTCACTGGGTGTGTTATCGAAAACATGGTTCCAAAGTAATTTACTTTGACAGTTTTGGTGATCTGAAACCTCCCATAGAGCTCATGTTATATTTCAACGTGAAAGAAGTAAAATATAACTATAAAAGATATCAAAATTTTGACTCATTTATTTGTGGTCATCTTTGTCTTCAATTTTTAACGGGAAGACTATAAAAGAGAAGATTGCAAACGAATGGGAATCATTCTCTTCCAATCAGTCATGGAAGACAGTTTCACTTTGAGTCTTTCAGGAAAATCTTCTGTTCTAGAGGCACAATATTTTCCTTCAATTGAACTACCTCAGCATAAAAATTTTGTTTTGGGTTTAGTTGAACTTTTAACATTCAACTCGATTCCCAATGTGGACTATTCGAATAATAAACTTCATGTGAATGGAAATATTATTACTATCCCTACTGGCAGTTACGAGATTAATGCTATTAATAAATTTTTACAAGAAACTTTGAAATCTAAAGGAATTGAATTTTCTTTGAGAGCTAACAACAATACTCTCAGAAGTGAAATTAATTGCAGTCATTCGTTAGATCTCACTCCTCACGATTCAATAGGTCGTCTTCTTGGCTTTACTCCTCGCATTCTCAAGGAAAAAACTCATCACAGTTCTGATTTACCTGTGAAAATATTGAAAATAAACGCACTGAGAGTGGAGTGCAATATTACCGCAGATGCTTACATCAACAACAAAAAAGTTCATACAATCCATGAGTTCTTTCCCAGAGTTCCACCAGGATATAAAATCTTGGAAGTTCCATCTCATGTCATATATCTACCACTCAGTGTCAAGTGCATAGATCATCTTCAAATTCAAATCGTAGATCAAGATGGAAATTTAGTGAATTTCCGTGGAGAAGAAATTACTATTAGACTCCACATCAAATCTGTATAATGGGCATCGTTTACAATTCTAGAGTGCATATAAGTCAACCAACATGTCAATCGGTCATCAGTCGACCGAAGAAACTCAAACCGTTAACACGGAAGAGCATTCAGTTCCTCAGAAGCCTAGGTCTAAAAGTTCGTGGAGAAAATTCACGTGTATAATTCTCTGCTGCTTCCAGAAAAATGGACGAAATTCTAAGCATTCAATCAGGTGTCGTATTCGATGAATCTATTGCTCATTACGAGGTTCATGCACATCAACCTTACTCAACACTAAGCTTTGATAATAGTGATGAAATTCGTATTTCTATCCAACATCAAGATCTATGTCTCTTACCATCGCGCAGTTCTATCCATGTATGTGGAAAACTGCAAAAACCAGATGGAACAGCACTAAACAAAACTAAATTCGTGAACAATGGCATTTGCCATTTGTTTGATGAAATTCGTTACGAAATTAATGCTGTGGAGATAGATAAAAGTAAAAATGTTGGTTTAAGCAGTCTCATGAAAGGATGGACATCATTCAATCCGAATCAGACTCTCATGTTAGAAAATGCAGGCTGGCTTAACGTTAGAGAAGAAAGCAAAACTTTGGTAGATGCACACGGCAACTTTGACGTTTCCATTCCTCTGAGTATGATCTTGGGCTTTCCAGAAGACTATAAAAAAATTATAGTTAATGTGAAGCATGAACTCATTCTCACAAGATCAAGAAATGACTTGAATGCAATAATTCAAGAAGGTACTGTAGCAAATAGTGTAACTACATATGAAGACTACCAGGTAAAAATAACGAAGATAGAGTGGTTAATGCCATATGTTATTGCATCTGATAAACAAAAGATCCAGCTGCTGAATTTCATTGGCAAAGATAATCCTATCTCTATGTGCTATCGATCTTGGGAGTTATTTGAATATCCTCTACTTCCGAGCACGAATAAACATGTCTGGACAGTGAAAACTTCAAATCAGTTAGAAAAACCTCGTTTTGTCATTCTCGGACTACAAACCAAGAAAAAAAATTTGAAAACTGAAAATGCCAGTCGATTTGACCATTGTGAGATTAGTAATGTGAGACTTTTCTTGAATTCTCAATATTATCCATATAACAATATGAATCTCGACATATCTAAGAATCAGTTCGCTGTTCTCTATGATATGTATGCCAATTTTCAAATCACCTACTATGGAAGAGATCCACAGCCACTGCTGACAAAGTCTGAATTTATCAAGCTTGAACCACTCATAGTTATTGACTGTTCATGGCAAAACGAATCTATAAAGAGCGCTCCCGTCGATGTACGTCTAGAGTTTGAGTCTAAAAAAGACTTTTCAGCTAACACTTCAGCTTATTGCATGATCTTACACGATCGCATCGTTCAGTACAATCCCATTAGTGAGAATATCAAGAAGCTTGTCTAAACAGCATATTATCTAACACACTTTCGTTTCAACACTCATTCCAAGATGGAGTATGCAGTAGACATGATTGGTTTCAAGCTAATGAGAGATGATTATGTTTTAAAAGTACAAGACTGCCTGCGCACTTCACACCGTCAAACTCATAAAATTATTCTATCACTCCTGTAAACATTTGCAAAGAAAATAAAGAAAAAAAGTAGAAAACACTATAGGCATTCTGGTTCACGTGAGAGAAAGGGAAGCTCTCCCACTCTCTCGATTTCGGATTCTGGATCATTCTGGGTGATTTAGAATCTGAACGGGTTCTGGATCACTTTGAGAGGGCAGGGGGGTGATACAGAACCCGCGTGAGCCAGTATGCCTATAGCCTATCTACTTATTTCGTGAAATATTTTGGTAATATATTCAGAAATATTTCTCAGACTGCTAGATACGTTTCTGAAACATTATATTAATATATCACTGTAATACTTCTGCAATATTCCAAGAAATATTTAGGTAGCATCTTTCGAAGTAATTTCATAAAAATACTTCATGAAATATTGCTGAAACCTTTTTGCAATATTTCCAGATGTTCTGCGATTTTCTTTGAACTATACGAATAATATTCCTGAATCATTTATGAGGATAACTGGGAATATTTCGAGAAATACTTCATACGTAGGGGAGATGCGTTTCATATGGTGCATTTAAGGTTCATTATCTTATATCTACTAAATAATTGCTAGAATCAAATATAAAAAGGTACAAAATTTTAGTTAAACATATCTTTTTTTTACGGAATCAGTTTTATATAAATTTATTAAATCTAAGACGAAGATTTAAATAGATTTTTCAATATATAACAAAAAAATGTGCGTCACATTTAGTGTTGTGGAATGACCGTCTTTTTTACAAATGGTCAATTGACAAAGAAAATGACGGTCAATTGACCGTCAATGACCGTCATTTTTTTTAATTTTTATTTAAAACATCAATATTTATTATGTTTAATAAAAAATTTCATTCGGTTTAAAAACGTTTTTATTACAAAAAAATCTTACATTCAACAACCATTTGTATAAAGAGCATCGAAACGTTTTTTTAATTAAATACAAAATAATAATATTTGAAGTCAACTAGTCTCACTATGTCTTACAAGGAAAGTGTCACACGTCCAGGTAACGGATTTTGATGAAACTTTGGGAGGTGTTTTCTGGTACCTAAAAATGAAGCTTAGCACCCGCACAATGGTTCTATTTCTCTAGATATTAAGTCATTATATCCCAAACGACAATATATTGTTCAACCTTTTTTTCAATAAATATTGCATTAACTTTTTTATTATAAAAAGAAAAATTTTTTAAATATTGAGAACCATTTTATAAATATAGGAAATATTTTTTGACCAGAAATAATATAACAACCGATTTCTTGTGACTCAAACAAAAGAAAATATGCTAAATTTTTGCAACGCTCAAAATAGCATTTTTTATCAATTTTTTATATAAAAAAGACATTTACACAAAAACAAACGACTTTCTTTGACTAGAAAAAATTTGACAATCAACGGGTTAAAATAATGTGTTATAATGTTATCATATAATTATTTTATCACACAACAATAAATAATTTTGTTGGTACTTTAAAACTGTAATACTTTTAGTTATGATGTTTTCTATCTACATTCTCGCTTGATTAAGCAACAAGCTTGTATCTACATACGTCTAGTTGTGCCTTATATGTACAAGTATATATATATCACCCAGAGCTACTCGGTACAAACGCTTGGTGTCGTCACAAAAAGGTCACAAAGTTATCAGTGGTCCCTGGACGGTCAATTGACCATATTTTGACGGGAGTTCTGACGACCGAACAACACTAGTCACATTACCCGCCGTAACGGGTTGAATAGCGAGCTATTGTAATTATGCTTAAAAATTGTTTCTGGCAACTTATTTTTTCATTACTATTGAAAATAATATTAGGATAATAGAAAATTTATAAGTTGTTTATTGTTTTGACCTGTATTTTAAATAACTTTGGAAGAATTTCATATAACAGCTGATAAATAGGTTATATATAATCATATTTAATTGAAATCGAATTTCTGAAGGGTTTATAAGATTTTAGTGAATAACATAATATAAATAGCAGATTTTAAGACTTGTAAGATTAATTTATTGAAAATTTGTCTGAAAATATAAATAATTTCGTGTGCCCCACATTAGCTACATATGCACGCTTCATTTATTAGGTGCTTTTAAAGTAAATATATGTTTTCAAACTTAAAAACCAAAGTGTTATTCGAAATATAGTATGCCATTCGTTATAAAAACGTATTATTCATATTTATTTAGTGTGAAAGACATTAATTCTGAATATTTATTTTCCAGCTAAATTTTATAGCGCCGTAAGTATCAATCCGATTCCGTCTGGATTTCTCTATTACGTACGAAATTGGGAGTCCCTAGCTGGTATCTGATCAGAATTTTGTGCTTAAAACCGAATTGCGAAATTCAAATAGTTTTCAATTAGATTCTAATGGAGACAAAAGGATATAAAAACCAAACTTTAAACAAATGAAATTATATATCTATACCCTAGCTGGTATCTGATCAGAATTTTGTGCTTAAAACCGAATTGCGAAAAATTCTGATCAGATACCAGCTAGGGACTCCCAATTTCGTACATATATATATATATATATATATATATATATATATATATATATATATATATATATATATATATATATATATATATATATATATATATATATATATATATATATATATATATATATATATAGGGACTACCAATTTCAATATATATATATGTGAAAAATATTAAAAAGACTTTTTCAAATAATCAATTCGATCTCCAAAAAAAAATTATAAAAAAATTTTAACGAAAAAGTGCTCCACTCTTTTTGCAATATATGTCAAAAGGAGTCGAATACTCGTCGAAAAAAATGTCATTCATTACAACTAGAGAAAAATACCGAATCGCGTAAAAATACATCGCGAAAATTTAGAGAGTGGTAACCGCGGAGAACCAAAATAAATACGCGCGTTATAACTAGTCCGGCCTGAACATACCACCCGCCACGAACTGATTGACAAATTTTACCGTAATACAATAAGATAAGAAAAAAAGCTAGAGTGCAAAACCTGAATACAACGATAAGTTTCGACAGCAATATATCACACTAAGCGACTATTGAAAGCCGTCTTAAAAGATCTCAATCTTTTACAAATTTTCAGAATGCTCAATTGATAATAATTAATAGAATAAAATGTATCTATATAATTCAAATAAAAATTTCGAAATATAATCCTTAATATAATAAAAATGCTATACTAAATTCCGTTTGCAAATTTGACAGAAGCAAAATTTATAAATTCTTGAAAACTTCACTCTTTGCACTTCTTTCTTCCTGAAAAATCAGTGGGTAGGCCGGCCATTGACGGATCACGACCGCCCGCGATGACAAGACGCACCCGAGAGAGGTGAGCCACGGCCTCCTGATTGGCTGGTAACAGGACCAACTTGTTGATGGGTCGCTTGTACTGCGAAGAAGCTGACTTGATTGTAGCAACACGAGCCAATCTGTCAGAGCCCGGATTCAGATGGACAATCCTCGGCAAGGGCCACTTTGTTGTAGGCAATTATTCGTCCTTGAATAATACGACATCTCCCACCTTGAAGTCTCTATTGAGATGAAGCCATTTGCAGCATTGCTGAGCCTGGGAAAGAAACTCCCCATGCCATCTCTTCCCGAAGTGGTTCCTCACTAGTGTGACCAAATGCTATCTACAGGATGGAGAATAATTTTCATTAGTTTCAATAAAAGATACAGCAGGTGGGGTGAGAGGGTCCTATATAAAAAAATGTCCAGGAGTCAAGGCAGCAACATCCAGTTCACTAGAGCTAAGTAGATAGAGTGAGTATGAAATTAAGCAAGCTTCAATCATAGCAGCGACAGTAGAAAATTCTTCGAAGGTTAGCTTTGACTCTCCTACAATTCGTTTAAGATGACTCTTAAAGGACTTAACACTCGCCTCCCACAAACCTCCAAAATTGGATGCTCTGAGTGGAATAAAAGACCAGTCCATACCGTCCTGAGTAGATGCATCCGCCACTTCCTGACTGATGGCAGATGTCTCTGCAAACAAATTACGCAATACGACCTCAGCACCTTGATAGTTTTTACCATTATCACTGAAGATGATTTTACAAAGGCCTCTACGTGATACAAATCGACCAAAGACAGCTAGAAAGGCTGCCGATGTGAGATCGGATACGACCTCCAGATGATCAGCTCGAACAACCATACAAATAAAAATTGCGACATATTCTTTGAAAGACTTCTGACCTCTTCCTCTAGAGTCTCTAACGGAGAATGGACCTGCAAAAATGACTCCTGTGAAGGTGAATGGTCGTGCAGGTCTAGTTTTAACAGCAGGCAAAAGCCCCATTTGTTACTCAAGCGTAGCCGCATTGAATCGAGCACGTCTCACACACCGGTGAATAATATCTCGAATAGCATGTCGCCCTTGAACCAACCAAAACTGACGTGCGAGGTGACTTAACCAAAGTAAGTTCACCATGCATAGTGGTTAAGTGGGCCTGATAAATAAACAATTTCGATACATGATATTTTGCCAAGAGAATTATAGGATGTTTCTCATTCTCCGACAAACTACCTCCCGCTCTCAACAAACCTTCAAAGTCCAAAGAGGGTGATAAACGCCTATTCGAGCTAGAGGCTTACATAGATTCACCAGATTGCATAGCCTTAATCTCAGCACTAAACATCTCTCGCTGAACTAACAACAGTAATAACCTACGACCCCTGGCTATTTCTGACGCTGATAACTACGAGACCATTCCATCCGACTTAGAAGACAAATTAGAACACGAACGATGGACATAAGCTAATATACGGATAATCTTGTAGACTGAAGAAAAATGCCCCAACCACTTCGACCAATCGTCAGGTAAATGTGCTACAAATACACTGACCAGACTCGACTAACGTGCCTCTAAATCGAGTGGAATACGCTACCATCCCGAGCTGTACCACCAAAGTGCGGAGTCTTTCAAACGAGTCAGCGAAGTATCTCGAGTCGCTAAATCAGCTGGGTTGTCAGGGCAACGCACGTGTCTCCATGTTGTCGAATGTAGCACCGACAAGATCTCTCTTGCTCTATTGCCAATAAACGGTTTCCATTCAGATTAATGGGAGAGTCCAACCAACAGTGAATCTGTACAGGCTGTTTATCAAGTTTTGGTAAAATGTACGAAGCTAGACGAACCAATAAATGAGCGTCACAAAGTTTCATCTTGGGAAGGTTGATAGCTTTAATTGGAGCGACCATGGATTTTGCAGTGATTAGCTTTGAACAGCTTCCATTTTCAGACTGCAAAACAACGTAAAGAGCAGCAGTGCATGCTCTCTCGGAAGCGTCACTGAAACCGTTCAAGTCCGAATCAGACGATTAAAACGAGCCTAACCACCTCGGTACTCGAATCGACTCTAACTACACCAACTGATCTCTAAACTCAGTCCAAGCTGCTTTCAGCCCTTCAGGAACCGGATCATCCGAATTCACCCCTTGCATCCAGAGATTTTGGAGCATGATCTTTGCGCAGACGATAACAGGTGTGAGCTAATTTATAGGATCATATAACTTAGCAATTTCCGACAGCATAGATTTTTTTGATATCTTGGCATTCAATTCCGAGTGAGCGACCTTGACATAGAAGGCGTCCTCCGATGAATTCCAACGTAAACCCAACGTTCATGCAGCAACGTTGATGAGCATGCTGCTCATTAATCAAGGTGCCATCAGAGTTGTCCTGAGAAGACCCTAACTCTGCCCATTTTCCGACCGTCATATCAGCTGAAGCCAAGATATTCACAAGCTGCTCACTGACTGCAACAGCTTCCTCAAGAGTGTCTTTCATCAGCATACCGATTTTTTCGAAGATCTTCCGCGACTTTCGAAAAATTGTCCTGCCCACAATTTGCAAGTCGAAGCATACATGCATTGGACAGAAAAGGGGCACAGACTGTACCGTATGTGACCTTAGTTAATCTAAAAGTTTCAATCGGTAAATCATCTGCTCAGCGCCATAGAATTCTCTGCCAATCGACATTCAGCTCGTGCACCAAGAATTACCTATACATTTTAACGACATCATACGAAAAGACAAAAAAGACGAAAAGGCAGAAAAGACCACCGAACTATCAGAATAAGAATGTCTTCCTGAAGCTTAGGACCAATATGCAAAAATGAGTTCAGCGACATGCCCTCAGAATTCCGTGTGACGCATTGAATACCACACGGATTTTTTTGCTGTCATCCTTTTTGAATACAAGATGATGTGGAAGATAGTAATAATATGAAGGGTTACCTGATCTGATGTTACTACTTCCATGTGGTGCAGCTCACGATACTCCTCCATGAAGGCTTCATACGCCTTAGCAAGGCCAGGTTGCTTGCAGAAACGACTCTCCAGACGTCTGAAGTTGGCCTCAGCGATACTTCGAGTATCGATACCAGAAGGTTGCTTGAGGAGAGAGCTTGAGTAAACGTACGACAAAGCGTATCTCATCGTTACGTGTACAAGTCCTTTGGGAATGCTCCCAGCACGTCTCCTCTTCAGAAGTCAAACGCGATAAAGACGAAACCTCTTCCATCTCCCAGAACTTGGCGACAATGTTGGTTAGTTCATGGTCCACTGACACCAAGTGTAAAACCGCATAGCCAGACGAATTTTCCGGCTTCCTAGAGGCAACCATCAGCACCGAGCTCAAACAGTAGACAAGTCAGCAGGCGTGCCTGGTTGGCCCTTTATGAGCCCGGGTAGCAAAGCCTCAGCGTAGACTTCCTTGGGTTCCAATGCACGGATCTGCCAGGTCGAGTCCCTGAAAATGAATCCATCTCCTTCACCCTCATCTCAGAATGTGGGATGAAGGCAGACACCCTTTTGACAACAAAGGCTGTACAATTTAAATAAAAATCAGATACTCGATCGGACTTGAGTATGAGATCGAACCTGACTTCGAGCGACGAAACCTCTGCGTCCCAACTCCGAACACAACAACAGTCCTCGGGCATTTCGGTAATGAGAGAGCACGCGCTACGTGCTCGGACAGAAATAATTCCTCAGCGCCAGAATCTAGCAGTGCTCTGACAGTCATCGACTGTCCAGCTGCCGAATGCAACGTAATACAAGCCGTTGCCAACAACCTCCGACAAGTACTTGCTGCATAAGTCGTGGTCTTCAGAATATCAGAACTTCCAGTGACAGCATGTGCCATTATAACCTCTGAAGCTGATCCTTGATTCACAGTGGTGCTACCCGATGTAGTTGATCCACGTACATCTTGGTGTGATGTTTGTTACCACATATGAAACACCTGTCTTTTGAGCTGCAATTTTCCACCGAATAACTAGCATTTAAACAGTTGTAGCAGAGCTTCGCTGCGACTGCGCGAGCTCTCCTTTCGTCCTATGAACATGAAGAAAACCTTTTACAATAACCAACAAAATGCTCCACTCCACAAAATGAACATTTTACACCTGATTTCTTTAGATCCTTTCAGAGAGAGCCACTCTCACAGCCACGTCCACTCAAGTCAATTAATCGTACGGTCGTACGCGAATCTACCTACACCAAGTCCAGCGTACCAATTCTATCTTCGATGAAACATTTAATTTCAGCGTATTTTGGGAAACCCGATATATATTTCCTCTCGACCTCTATGGCCAGTCCAGTCGAGTCTCTGACGGCAGTTTGCTCTCCACAAAATAGACAAGGATGTTGTCCCACTGGTCAACCGGTCGCTCCAGTGATTTGAAGGTGTTGCTACTTTCGTTGACCGTATTCAACAGCTGATTAAGGTATTTTCCTGACTCCTTGCTAGCAGACGGAAAATTGACCAGAGACTGCATTTGCAACTAAAAACGAAAAGGCTTGTTGTCATATCGACTCCAGAGCGTGTCCCAAGCTGTCTGAAATTTTGCGCCAGTCAAACTAAAACCGCTCAATTTCTCATCTGCTTCTTCTCTTAAACAATTATATAAGCGTTGAAATTTAACAATAGGAGTCATAGTATTATCGGAGATAACCAGCCATGTAAACTTCTCCTGGAACATTTCCCAGCCACGCTGATTTCCATCAAAATTAGGTAGCTTCAGCTTCTCCAATGAAGCCTGTGTTGACATCATATTGGATGGCGTGTTGACAGGGACGACCGTAGACTGGCTAGTAACAGGCCCTCGCCAACTCTGAGTTTGGATCCTTATACACATTTTAGTATGTAGATATGAGGCCAGAACCGTATCACGCGTGTTTTCCTGGAAGTGCGTCCGCTCATTAAGGCTATCACATGACCGATAAATTGTGAAATCTCGCTGGCTGAACTCTGTCCAGTAAGACTCCAATAAATCCAGACGCACCTACAGAAAAATATGCACTGGTTTCAGCGCCCTGAATAGCTGCCAAGTTTACAATTAAGTTTACAGTTCGCTTTTGATCCGCCAACAAATTATTGATCTCAGTCAATTGCATCGGTGCAGCGGACGGAGAATTATTCTTCATTAAGGGGTTATATCCCCCACATTTTTTTGTTTTTTTCCATTTATTTTATTGGCTTAAATCTTGCCAAAACAATCCTAGAATCAAAATCTACAACGCCCAAGTACCGATTTAAACTCAAAATTTTTTTAAATCAATTTTTTCCAAACAGCTTTGATGCTCCAAAATCACAATTTTCGCTTATTTTAGCGATGCTCGCTTTTTTGAATTTCGCGGCTTTGGAAATTAGTAGAAGTTACCTACGATCGATATTGTGTTTTAAATTTGAATTATAGAGGTCGCTACATGACATTACGACGGTTACAGCATCTTTACAGCACGTGTTTACTCACACTTGCCCTGTGTTTAGTCGATCAGTCGTTCTCGTTGTTTACGTTGTTATTTTGAGTTTTGCTTTACTTTTTAACTGTGAATTATATTTACAAGTACTTAATTATGAGTGAAAAGGTGTACAGTGGCCGCAAAGGCAGTAAAACAAGAAGTACAAGTACAAAACGGAGTAAAATTAGTAATCGACGCCCGCCTAACCGCCATTCGTTCGAAGGCGATTCGGAGCAGGTTAGTACCTCGGCTAAGAAATTGAAAACTACTGATTTAGACCGTGACCGCGATGTTGATAATAATTTTGGCTACTGTTTCATCAATTTTTTCGCTGTATTTACTGCTCTTTCTGAATTAGTAGTATGCAAAAAATGTAATGGTGACGTGCGGTTTTTAGAGTCCAACAAGCGTGGATTAGGCTTCAAAATTAATGTGTCTTGTTCGAACTGTGGTGATGCTGATATTATCAGCTGTCCTGTAATAAATGGTCGTGCTTATGAGATCAACTGCCGTATTATTTTAGCTATGCGCATCATAGGCATAGGCATCAATGGTATAAAAAAGTTCTGCTCTATGATGGATCTTTCAAAGCATGTTTTTCAAACAACTTACAGTAAAATCAGATCTAATATCGCCACTGCTACTTCATCTGTTCGAATTATATCTATGAAAAAATCAGCGATTAAAGAAAAAGAAATTTCTATCAAACGAGGTGAAAAAGAAGGTCTCACGGTGTTAGGTGATGGATCTTGGCGAAAGAGAGGGTTTACGTCTTTGTTCGGATTGGTGACTTTGATTGGTTGGTACACTGGCAAGGTATTGGATGTGTGTGTAAAATCTAAGTACTGTAAAGTGTGTGAATATTGGCAAAAAAAAAAGGTACTGCTGAATACGAAGAGGTATACCGTTCACACAAACAGAACTGTGATGCCAACCATGAAGGTAGTTCCGGGAAAATGGAGATCGATGCAGTTATAGAAATGTTCAAACACTCAGAAAAACTTCATAATATCAAATATTTGAAATATATCGGCGACGGCGATTCAGAAATATATAAAGGTATAGTCGACTCAAAACCTTATAAAGATTTCATCGTCGAAAAAAAAGAATGTGTCAGACACGTTCAGAAGCGCATGGGAACGCGTCTGCGCAATTTGAAAAAAACAACGAAAGGTCTTGGCGGCCGAGGAAAGTTGACCGGAAAGTTAATTGATGAACTTTCTATTTATTACGGACTTGCTATTAGGAGAAACTACGATTCAGTCGAAAAAATGCGGAATGAAATTTGGGCAACGTTACTTCATAAAATGTCGACGAAGGAGAATACACAGAACGAGAAGTGTCCCGTCGGAGTAGACTCTTGGTGTTCTTGGCAGCGCAGTACAGCGCTTGGTACACTTGCAACGTACGAGCACAAGCATCCAATGCATGAGGACGTTTTTAACGCAATAAAACCCATTTATAATGAACTCAGCTCCGACAACCTTCTGTTACGCTGCTTGGGTGCGTATACTCAGAACAATAACAAGTCGTTTAATGCTGTAGTGTGGTCAATTGCTCCAAAGACGGTGTCAAGCGCTAAGACTATAGTTGATATTGCGACTGACGTAGCCGTTATTATCTTCAATGATGGCTTCTCGGGTCTGTTTGCCGTTTACAATGCTCTTGGGTTGACTGTTGGACCAAACATGTACAAGTTTTGCGTGAAAATGGACGCCAATCGCGTCAAAACCGCTGAGCATCGTATGTCCCATATCGCGAAAGAGGCCAGGCGCAGCATTACATCAGGCAAAAAAAAAGAAGAAGAGGAAATGAAGGCCCTGGAAGGACAATTATATGGTGCAGAGATAGCAGACTGAAGGTATAAAAATTATTATGGACTATATTTTTGCTATTCTTAAGATTTATAGCATTTTGAAACTTCAAACGCGTTTCTCTCGAAACCATGTTTTTAAAATCGGCAAGCAGTAGAACTCAAAAAGTTTACTTCCGATTGACTTAAAATTTTAACAGTAGCTTCACTGTTTGATTATCTAGTGAAGTACACACGATTTTAGCGATTAATTAACAAGAAAAAAGGTTATAAACAATTTAAGTAGATTTTTTTCGTCGAAAACACGATTTTTTGTTAAAACAATCGCCATTTCGCGAAAAAAAATTCTAAAAATATAATCATGTGTACTTTACTAGCAAAACTCATGTAGATAATAGAAATTTTTTTTTGTTATAGGTGGAGTTGAACGAGACTTGTACTACTCGCCGCGGAAGACCTTTTTGAAAAAGCGGTTCACGGTAATCACTGCACAGCCGCCATTTTGTAAAAAAAATATCAATAAAAATTTTTTTTCTCTTCTTCTAGAGTTGCTTAATCCAATGTTATATTATTTATATACCTTTAATCTTAAATTTCCTTTAAAAAAAAATAATTAACAAAGCCTTGTTTTTTAGAGCATAAGGGGGATATAACCCCTTAATATAGCAAATGCGAAGAAAGAAGAATCAGAAAAGCCATTGCGTTACAATTTGTATGCCGCTATACTCTAGAGCGACTGCTGTAGCTGCTACGAAGAGCCGCACAAAAGGAAGAGGCGGTAAGAGCTCTCCGGCCGCGTGCCGGAGGTACGAAGCGCCGTGAAGAAGAAGCGACGCCGATAACTGCTTGCCCCTCTCATTTAATGCTCTCTCCTTTCTCTAAAAATGTGCCACTGGTCTCCCCTCTTTCTGCTGTGACGTCAGAGCTACCGTGGGCCTGACTTTTGCCGTTCAAAATCTTCTTGCGCCGACCTTTCTTCTAAGGTTTCCCTCGATTTTTCAGCACAGGTTTTTACACACCATCACAACGATAAGTCATGAGAGCGTGAAAATGCATTTCACACTCTCCACAAGCCATGTATGCATCCCGCCTCTATTTCAGCACGACGCGCCTTTTCACCACTTTTGTTTTTCGCACTGTTTTTCCCGATTTTTCAACGCTCAATTCGGCTCAAAGGACCAAAAATTTTCTCGCATTCACTAAGCGCGCTTGAAAATTGCCGGGCGGAGAAAGCAGGGCGAAATCGGGTAAAATCACAGAACACTATTCACAAAATAATACTGCGTGTCTTGACTAATCCTAAGTAAAATATGGCTTGTCTCGTAATAAATTGAGTGCGATTGGAAAAGGGTAAACGCATCGCGGATGCTGGACAACGCGAAGAGGCGCTCTACTTTATTTTAGTGCGACTCGTATGTATCTGTCTTAGCGCGTAAATGCGCGGAGACAATTAGAGAAAAATGACAAACCGCGTAAGATTACATTGCGAAAATTTGGGGAGCGATAACCGCGGAACACCAAAATAATTACAACAAATTATAAAATAATATGACAAAAGGAATAGTTGCTACTAGTTTAAATTACATTAAATTACTACTATTAGTTTATCATAAAAATGATGTTTTAAAAATTTGTTTAAACGATGACTGATTAAACATATTACAAAATATAATTTTTATGTCAATTTACACGCTTTGATGCAATGGCCTATTTTTTTATAAATAATGTTACCATAGAGAGTTTAGTTTAAACATGGGCAATATGGGTACCAATAGGTCAATGTTTGAAATGTAAAATATGAATAAAAAATATGTAAAAGTTAACATTGATGTATTAAATTTAATTACAAATTATTTTTTACAATAAGAAAAGTACGTATTTCAAATTTAAAATATGCGCCTGAATATGATCAGGATGACAGTAGAATCGTAAATAGATTCTAATTGAGATGCCCAAGCGGAATCTGATTGGAACAGCGGAATCAGATTGTGATACTGCAGACTATAAATTTTTAAAAAAATTTGTTTATCGGCATTAAATACTATATAGAATCGAATACATTTAGTTTGATGTATTTAATTTGACAGTATGTACTTAAAACCTGGGTGCGCCAACCAAGCCGCGCCACATTAGCCGTATCTCCCCTAGTTGTTTGAAACATTTCATGAAACATTTTAGTAATATTTCAGAAATTTTCTAATACTGCTACATACATTTTTGAAACAATATATTGTAATTTTAAGATTTTTAAATATTTCCTGCAATAGGGTTGATGTACCGTTTGTGGACAGTGCTCTAGTTTTGACCATCTAATATAATTTTAATCATTTTAAAAGTTTTAACATCATTCGTAAGTACTTTAGAACATTGTATAACAATGAAGGTACACTTAGCACAGTATATTTTGACAGAAAAAATACTTATAGTATGAGGTGTGTCGAAAATGGCATTTTCTTACGCAAATGGACAAGAGACCCAGATGACTAAAACGTTCATATTACTCAGTAATATCATTCACGGTCAAGAATAACTGCACAGGTACAATTAATTAGGTTAAAATATTAACAATAAATTAAAAAATTACAAAGAAAACTGCAATTTTATAGAAAATTAAGGGTGGCCAGAAGTGGTACAACAAAAACGTTACTGTACCAGTTTTAGCCATGGTATCCCGTCATAAAAATATATTAGATTTATGTTTTACATGATTATTTTAAGTTTTGCAAGCCTTCGAAATAGATAATATAATTTCAAACTACGTTTTTACTCAGTAATAGGATAGATTAAAGTAAAATTTTAGAGACATTAAAAGCTCGTTATAGGTTACAATGGGATATATTTCATTCATCAAAATTTCTCCGAATTGAATCAATTTTAATGTAGAAATGCATTTTGTAAAATTGTTAAGAAAGAAAAAACTG